>VZRL01000320.1:78349-92785 GCA_013397895.1 Origma solitaria | reverse complement strand
TCGGCTGCTCCCGCGGCGTCGCACGCGGCCGGGCCAAGCCCGGCGCCCCAGTCCCCCCGGGGTCTCGGCGCACCCGAGCGCCCCGTGGGCATCTCTCCCCCGCCGGTTTTCAGATCTCATCCCAACACCTCTGCTTCCCGGTGCCTGTTTTCCTGAGTGCTTCCAGCGAGGGGGTGGGACGCGGTGGAGGACACACGGCGTGGGGTGTGGTGACACCTGCTCTTGGACGCTTGGGACGTGGCTGGAGAGGAGCACGTGTTGCCCTGCGGCCCTGCCCGCTCGGATCCAGGGATGGGGAGGAAGCACTTGGCCAAAAGCCGCCCGGGTGCGGATGCACTGGTGGGGTGACCCCACAAATGCAGGGCCAAGGCCTCGAAGACACGAGTTCCAGTTGGGAATGAGGTTGTGACCTCCTGGGACCTGGGAACCTTCGTGTGCTGCAGCCAGGCCAGACTGGAGCTGGGGAACTGGGGGCAGAGCAAAGGGTGTACTGGAAAAGGGTGTCCTCATGGGCTGGCACCAGTCCCACCACCTCAATGACAGGTGACAGTGACAGGGACATCACCCTGGAGCCAGCCCTGCCACCCTGACACTGCTTTCTGTGCAAGTCTCACACCCTTGGAATGAGTCGGGTCCACACTGGACACTGATGGATAAAAGCACTCAAGTGGGGGCTGTGGTTCCCATCATCACGAGGGACCCCAAAACCCATGAGAGCTGTGGGGCATGGAAGGCTCATCCCAGCAGAGCCGGCGGCCCCAGACGCGCTGGGAGGAGGGAAGCGCCTGAAGAGGCAGACGCTGCCGCAGCGCCATTCCCAAAGCTCCCGGACGGGTTGGGCGGCTCAGCCGCGTCTGCGCAGCGTGGAGGCCACGGCTGATGGCCCTGAGAGCCTGGCCAGGGCCACCCCTGGCACTCACCAGGTGACACCCAGAGTCACCCCTGCTCCCGCCCTTGGTGACCGGGCACCGCTCACCCTCGGGACACGACACGGGGTTCTGCGGGAAGTCCGGCGCTGGCTGCAGGGTGACGCGTGCCTTTGTCACCCCGTGTCACCAGCCGGGCTCCGGCCTCCTCCCTCACGGTGCTCTCAGAGCAAGCCCAGCCAATTCCAGCTGCGCTGAATCCCCGAGGAGTGCGGGCGGCTGGGAGACGGCGCCTGTTCCAGCGTGCGTGGATCTCACCCCCGAAACGCGCTTCCCGAAATCCCTCGCAGCGCCGGGAGCTGCTGGATTATTTGTGCTGCGAATCTGGGTTAGGATCGTGCGTTGTTTTGCCTACGTGGAGACAGGGAATCGTTATCTCAGGAGGAAGGGGGAGGCAGGTTCTCCCTAAATCATTTCATCTCCCTGTTCCTGTGCTGCTCAGCAGGACTGAGGGGACCCCTGGGACCCTGAGTGCCGAGACCTTGGGCATCCACAGGGATGCCGGGAGATGTCTCCTGGTGCAAATCAGAACCCAGCTCTGCCCCAGGAACTGCCCCCTCTCCCTCATTAAAACCTCTGCCCAAGCCCAGGGCTGAAACCTGCCTTTTCCCTTGACTTTTGATAAATTATTCATCTCCCGAGAGTTGTTTATTCCCCCTCTCCAAGGCAGAGAGGATTTGCAGATGATGCACAGCACACCCAGGGCTGCGGGAGCTGCAGGAGGTGGGGGCTCACACATATCCCAGACCCCAACTCCCACTCCTGAGGGCTAAGGGTTGTAGGAAAATGAGAATGAGGGGCTGGGGGAGAGATGGTGCTCTGCCCTCACAGCTCCTGCCCAGCCAAGGCTGAGTCCATGGCAGAAGCAGCTCCCCACGGAGATCTCCCACCCCATCCCTGCCTCCCACCCAGCTGGGACGTGGCAACAGCCCATGCCAAAAAAGTGACAAAAAAGGCAAAGAGCAAAATATAAATTTGGAACTACTACAGGCTGGAAATGGATCCTGTTCAGGGCTCCGTGGTGAACCACACTGTGAATCTGAGGATGCTCCAAATCCCTTTGCCTGGGGGAACTCGCTCAGGAGCATCGGACCCATTTTTGATCCCTGCTGCTCAGCCAGAGCCTCGGCCTCGGTCTCCTCCCAGCAGAGCTGCGAGGTGTTTTTTTAATCTCTCCATGAATTTGACCGTTTTCATCAGGTCTTTGATTATTCCCTTTATTGGCCGAATTTCCTGACAGAGCTTTTAACTACAGCAAATGGATCCTCCCGGCTCCGGCTGCTCCCGCACGCCCTTGGCTGCGATAACGCCGATCGCCGGAGCAATTAGATTTTGAACGGATCTAAAGAGCCACTCGGGAGCCAGGAGCGTTCGGATGCATCCCAATATTTCCTCCAACATCTGGACCGCTCGATGGGATGAGTCACTCTCCACACCAGCGAGCTGCCAGGCTTTTTGCTGAGCCTGGTTTTTTCCCTCCTCTCCCTGGAAAAGCAACCCTTCCCAAACACAGTTTTTTCCCGAAACCAGCGATTCCCGGGGGCACCGGCCCATGCTGCCCTGTGGCTCCGGGTGCCACCATTTTTCACGTCCAGTCGCTCCCAAAGTCTTCTCTGCATTCCTGGTGCCTCCACAGTGCACATCTCTTTGGGAAAGGGAAGGATAATTAATAATAATTATCATCATCATCCATAATGAGCGATTGCAAGGGAGATGCAGGTTTGGCGTGGAGGCTCATGAAGATTTGAAGGAAGCTCCTGGCTGCCCCCACTTCCCAAATTTCCATCCATTGGTGAAATGCAGGGGTTGATCCTGGGTTTGGTTTGGTGAGGAATCAGCTCCTGGATTAGCTCAGCCCTGCTCAGACTTTCTGGAGGTTCCATGGAGGTCCCCACAACTCCCATCCACGCAGTCCCATCCCCTCTCTCACTCCTCCTCCCCAAATCCCCCCAGGACAACAATTCACTGTGGATAAATAACTTGGATGCCTCCCACGGCACCGCTCGATTTCCATCCGCAGCACAATTTTCCCTTTATCCATCGTTTATTTGTTCTGGCAGCTCTGGCAGCTCCGTAGCCTCCCCAGTCCCTTTCCACCTGAAACCATTCTCATTTCCTCACATGGCTCCTGTATTTTTCCCGTGTTTCCCTCTCTGGAATGCTGGAATCCCCTCGCCCACTTTTACAGCCAGAATGCTGAGATCCATCAAGCACTGACATCTTTACCTTGGTTTTCCTCTGCTCAAACTCATCACCATCGGAGTTTTCATATTTATAACACCCAACAAAATGCCTGAAGATTGTCAGGGAGAGCAGCTCCCTGTCTCCAGGAATCACACCAGGATCCAGCCAGGATGGGGTCTTGGGTCAGTTATTCCTGCCACAGGCAGGAAACAGGAGAAAAATATCAAAATTGATGAAAAAGATGTTTTGAAAGGACATTATTTCTGGAATTACGTAAAACAGAGAGAACACAGACAGCAGCCTGCGGATCAGCAGTGCCAAACAAAGGCAGACACAGGGAAGAGCCAGTCCTGGGTCATGGATGTGCCTCTGGCTCAGAGGATTTGAACCCAGACCGGGAATTTGGAGCTCTCCAATGCCACCCTCCCCCAGTGCCTGCCCCTGCCAGGGACTCCAGCCCCGGCCGTGACTCAGCCCGAGCGCAGGGAATCCATCTGGGCTGGAGCAAGGGATCCATCTGGGCCTGGGGGAAGGGAGAAACCTCCAGTAGAGCTTGGGAAGGCTGGCTTGGAGGGAGCTGAGGGCCACGAGCTGGATGAGGAGCCGCAGAAATCCCAGAAAAAGGTGAAACCCTACTGGGACGGCTCCTGAGAGACCTCACTGCCACAGCCTGTGTGAAATCCAGGGAAGAGCTGCTTCCAGTGCACTTTGTCCAACCTGGAAATAATGGAGCTCTCCTGTTCAGATCCCTGCCCTGGACACCCTGGGAGGGCTCAGAGCCCCAAAACCACTGCACTCAGCTGTGATCCCTCATATCCAAGGGCATAGCAATTCCAGGATCTGCCTGGAGTCAGGGCTCCATGAGAATCCTCAGCTCCCAGGTGGGATCCTGTGTCCCCCATGGGGTCCATGCCCCAGGAGTTTGGCAGCACAGATTGCTCTGTGAGCAGGGAGGGGTCCCAACCAGGAGAGCCTGCAATGTCCCTCCTGTCACATCCCTGCTCCCGGAGGTCACGCTCGGCTCAGCCTTTGTCATCCCAGCAGGGGGATTTGTCGGGATCAGGAATCTCACAGGCTCCACCTGCACCAAAGATCCAGCATTAACTCCACCACCAGCAGTATTAAAAACATGGATTAAAGCACAGAGCTGGCCATTCGCCTCCTCCAGGGACTCACCTGCTCCAGTGCTGTTTCAAAACTCAGAGGGATTTGGAGGGAATGGAGGGAAAAACTCTCCCTGGAAGGGACAAACCCCTGGGTTGTGCCAGGGACTCCACGGATCCTGCTGGCACATGGGATTTCAAAGCCCCCAGTGATGAAATTTGCCTCCCACACACTGAAAAGGCAGGAGAGATCCCAAATCCATCCACTTACGCTCAGAATCCGTGTGGAAACGAGGTGTTTTTCCCCAAAAAACAAGACAAGACAGAGCCAAGGAGACATTCCAAAGGGATATTTACTGTCCGAGCAGCGCCCGACCTGAGGCTGTTCCCCTTCAGCCAGGGCAGGGCCTCCTCCCTGTGCCCTGTGGGTTTTCTTCCAAGAGGAATTCCAGTGGGAATCACGGCCTGGGCTCCTCCTTGCCCATGTGGTAGTCCGGGGGTGTGTACTTCCCTTCCTTGATCATCTTGTCCCGCTGCTCCAGGATGGTCCGGAGCCGTTTAGCCTGGCAGGGACACAGTGGGGTCTCAGGAATCCCTCAGGGTGTCCCCAGGGCAGGTCCTGGCATCCCCAGAGATGTGGAACCCACACTAACCCTGCCCTGGGGCTCCTCACTCGAGCTTGAGGCTCTTCACAAAGACTTTGGGGCTTTCAGGATGTTGTAAGACATTGTGTACCGATGATATTTGGGTTTCCAGCCAAATTTTCTGACCAGGATTTTGTCCTGGTTGTGGATGCTGCTGGAGGAGGGCTGGGGGCAGGGAGAAAGGTCTGTTCTGCGCTGCCCCGCGGCCCCAAAACATGGAATGGTTTGGTTGGGAGGGATTTAAATCCCATCCAGTCCCACCCCCATGGGCAGGGACACCTTCCACTAATCAGATTGCTTCAAGTCCCATCCAACCTGGCCTGGAACATCTCCAGGAATGGGGCAGCCACAGCTTCTGCAGGCTCCTGCAGCCACCACAGCCCTCGGGGAAGGGGGGGCTGGGGGACAGACCCCCTCCCCACACTGGGAATGACCAGGCAGCGCTCCCACCCTGGGCTGGGGTCCCCAGACCTTCCCCAGAGCTCGGCCAGGACCCTCTGCACCCTCTCCCCAGCCTGACCCAGCACCTCGAGTCCCCCCAGCCCGGACCTGGTGCCCCCATTTTGTCAGGATCCTCCAGACCCCCGCGCCCCTTCTGCGCCCCCCTCGCCCCACGGCCCCGCGGCGCCCCCCCGCTCACGCACCAGCTTGGTTTGTTTCATGCACTCCATGAAATCCTCGTACTCGAGCTGACACTCGCGGCGGGCGCGGGTCTGGCCCAGCCCGTGCCCGCACTCCACCCACTCGCGTTCGAAGGCGTGACAGGCCGCGGCGTGGCCGTGCGGCTGCGCCATGCTCTGCCGCAACAGCCAGCTGTCCACATCGATGCCCAGCTGCTTCTGCAGGCCCAAGAACGGCATGGCTGCGCGCCTGTCGCGACACGGCCGCCGATACCGCCGCCCCCCCTCACGGGCCCGCCGCCGTCCTTCACGGGCCTTTCGCGACGCTCCCGCCGTCAAGCGCCACCGCCGTCGCGGCACCGTGTCGCGCTTTGCGGCTGGGCGGGGACAGAGACAGGAGCCATAGGAGCCGTCCCCATGCGCTGCAGCGCCCCTGGCGGCTCGGAGGACTCGCTGCGCGCCGCGCCCCAGCGTCCTCTGGCGACCGCGGAGCTCGAGGCTGTCCCCAGTGCTCCCAGTGCTCCCCGTGTCCTCCCAGTATCCTCCCAGTGCTCCCCCCTCTCCCCGNGTGTCCTCCCAGTGTCCTCCCAATGTCCTTCCAGTGCCCTCCCAGTGCTCCCAGTGTCCTTCCAGTGTCCTTCCAGTGTCCTCCCAGTGCTCCCAGTGCCCCAGTGTTCTCCCAGTGTCCTCCCAGTGTCCTCCCAGTGTCCTCCCAGTGTTCTCCCAGTGCTCCCAGTGTCCTCCCAGTTCTCCCAGTGTCCTCCCAGTGTCCTCCCAATGTCCTTCCAGTGCCCTCCCAGTGCTCCCAGTGTCCTTCCAGTGTCCTTCCAGTGTCCTCCCAGTGCTCCCAGTGCCCCAGTGTTCTCCCAGTGTCCTCCCAGTGTCCTCCCAGTGTCCTCCCAGTGTTCTCCCAGTGCTCCCAGTGTCCTCCCAGTTCTCCCAGTGTCCTCCCAGTGTCCTCCCAATGTCCTTCCAGTGCCCTCCCAGTGCTCCCAGTGTCCTTCCAGTGTCCTTCCAGTGTCCTCCCAGTGCTCCCAGTGCCCCAGTGTCCTCGCAGTGTCCTCCCAGTGCTCCCAGTGTATTCCTCCCAGTGCTCCCAGTGTCCTCCCAGTGCCCTCTCGGAGTCCCCAAGCCTGGAGATTAAGGGTGATCTGACCAATGNGGTCTTCCCAGTGCCCCCCAGTTCTCCCAGTTCCCCCAGTTCTCCGTGACCGTGGCTTTCAGGCTCTCACAGGGGCTGTACCCAGGGCAGGAGCCTTTCTGATGGCTGATGATGCCACAGGAACCAGGGAGATGCCACAAGGACCTTCCCCCCAGTGTCACCCACCCCCTGAGCCCCCGCCCCCTATTTCCATACCACCCCCCCAAAATCCCAGGGGTCCCTCTGGATGCCTGAACAGCATCCAAGTTTTGGCGGAGTGGCCCCGCCTTCCCTAATGAGCAAAGCCTCATTAAATGCTGATTGCAGAGGGATTCTCCACCACCTCTGGTGCAGGGTGGGGAGGAAGAGCCGGGGGCTTCCTCACCTGATCCCTCAAGCCACGCTGGGCTAGCAATTATCACCATCACTCCTAAAAACAGAGCCCAAACCTGCCAAACCCCTTTGCAAGGCACACACACCGCACGAGCTGGAGGAGCAGGATTTATGGAACAGGATTTACTTCCAAGTCCATGAGAGCGGAGCGGGGCGATGCCAGCGGCAGGATGGCATCTTCCCCCTCCGTGGTACTGCCATGGGATCCTTTCCCCCTCTGGTACCACCACGGCACCTCTCCCTTCTGGTACTGCCATGGGACTTTTCCCACTATGGGATCTTTACCCTCTGATACCACTGTGTGACCTTTTCCCCCAGAAAAGATCCCCCATAGGATTTCTTCCCACCCCGATACCATTATGGGATGTTTCTCCTGCCAGTACCACCTCAGGACCTTTCCCACCGTGGCTCCTTCTCCCCTGGTGACAGCACTGCTCAGATGATGCCGGCAGGAGCGAAGACAGGGGTGACACAGAGTGTCTCTGCCATCTCCCAGCCGCAGGACAGAGGGGTGCAGAGGCTCTCACGGTCATCTTCGGTCTGGGGTGGCTTTCCCTGGAAGAGCTGGATGGCTTTCCTGCAAGTGGGAGACACCCGAGGGGGAGCCAGGGGAAGGAGCAGCCCCTTGAGAATGGGATGGGCTCAGGGAAGAGGAAGCTCCAGGGCTTTCATGTCCCCCACAACATCAGCCAGAGGTGAGCTGCCTGTGGCTTCCCCAGTGAAAAACTGGCTTAAGTTTGATAATATTAAAAAAATAGGATTTTTGCCTCTGAGGCCAGGTTCTGGGACTCAGATTTCACCCTCTCCCTCGGGCCAAGAGCCCAAGTGGAGGAGAAGCCAGCATCTCCCCCGGGATCTAGCCCTGCCCTCTCACCCCGCCCATCTCTTACCAGGCCATGCGGGACATGGCGTAGGTGACCTGTGGCTGGGGACCGCCCCCGAGCAGCGATGATGTGGTGATGGTGTAGGCTCCCATATTCCCAAAAACCAGCCAGTCCCCCACGTGCAGCTGGGGCAGCTCCAGCCCGTCAGCAATGCGATCCTCGGCGTGGCCCGGGGGACCCCGCAGGCTGCTGCTGTGCCAGGGGTGCTCCGGGCAGGGTCTCTGGGAGGAAAACACGGAGCAGACACACGGATGAGGACGTTCCAGTGTCACAGTGACCCCTAAGGATGAACCCCAGGGGCCCAGGGACTGGCCACGGCTTCCCCATGCTCTGCTGCCCTGTGGCATGGCGTTGGCTGAGGTGATGCCACCCAACGTGAGGGACATCGTGGGCTGTCCCCAAGGCAGGTGAGCTCCTCACCTTGTGCAGCCGAGGCCTGGGGCAGGGGCTGTCGAACAGGAGGCAGCTGAAGGCACCGTAGACGCCATCGCTGAGGTGGTACACGAGGCTCTTCTTGCTGCCACACTCTTCCTCTGGAAGGGAGCAGGGAGAGGGCTCAGGGGGGCTTAGGGACACAGGGGGACCCATCCTGCTGTCCCACCTACCGTCAGAGCTGGGCTGCTCCATGGGAATCTCCTCCAGGGCAGTGATGCTGACAGCCAAGGTGAAGGCAGAGGTGACATAGTATCGCCCAGGCCTGGCAACGATGTCCACCCCACAGCCTTCCGGAAAGTACAGATCCAAGGCAGAGTTTATCATGGTAGCAATCTGTGTGGGAAGGAAAAAAGTTCCCTTTTGGTTAGGTGGGAACTCTGCAGGGAGCCAGGCCCGGGGAGAGCTTCCAAGCTCATTCTCTGCCTGCTGAGTGCAGGTGTTGGGAGGTTTGTACCTCTTCCAAAGGGGCTCTGGTGTCCTCGGTGCCGGGGAATCCTCCCCCGATGTCCAGGAGGTGCATGCGGTAGCCCAGCTCTGTGCCCATGTCAAACACCAGCTGTGCTGCAGCCACAGCCTGGGCAAAGGCCTGGGGCTCCAGGCCACGGCTCCCGAGGTGGAAGCTGAGGGCACAGACCCCATTTCAGCAGGGTTTTGTCATCCCCAGAGAGCCGAGGGGACACGGCACTGGGGTTGTCACTCACTGGGGACAGCTTCCCACCACAAGCCAGACCCGCAGAGCTCCCCACGGAGCCTTTCTTAGGGTTAAACCTGCTCCAAATCCCATGGAAGAAGGGCCATGTGCTGTACCTGACGCCAACAACCTCCAAAGCCTGTTCCTTCGCTGTCTCCAGCGAGGTTGTCACTCATTGGGGGCAGCTTCCCACACTCCACCCCATGCCAGACCCGCAGAGCTGCCCACGGAGCCTTTCTTAGGGTCAAACCTGCTCCAAATCCCATGGGAGAAGGCCCACGTGCTGTACCTGACGCCAACAACCTCCACGGCCTGTTCCTTTGCTGTCTCCAGGAGATGCCGGCAGGATTTGAGCGTGGTCCCGAAGGTCATGCTCGGGTGGGCAGAGGGGATGGAGTCAGCGGTGATCCCCAGCAACATCCTGCACAGCAAAGCCACGCCGTGGTGAGGGGTTTGGAATCACAGAACCACCAAAGGAAAAGCCTTCGAGGGCTGGAAAAGCCCTCAAAGATCACTGAGCCCAACTATTAACCCCAACTATTCAGTCCAGCACTAAACCACATCTACAAGGTTTTTGAACACTTTCAGAGATGGTGATTCCACCACTTCCTTGGGCAACTTGTTCCAATGCCTGATCGCCCTTTCAGCGATCCAATTTTCCCTCTTATCCAATCTAAACCTGGCCTGGCACACCTTGAGGCCATTTCCTCTTGTCCTATCGCTTGAGAGAAGAGACTACCACCACCTCCTCTTGCACCCCACGGCCTCCCTGCCCAGCTCCTCCTCCAGCTCCCACTCTGGTGACATTGACACACACCCACCTGGCACGAGGGTGGCTCCTGGCCACCTTGCTCAGCTCCACCTCGTTGTCGAAGGCCATCAGCCTCACGCCGTGGCTGGCCGCGTACCTGATGTGAGCAACCTGCTTGCAGGGGCTGCTGTAGAAGATCCTGTCAGCTGGGACCCCAATGCCTTGAACCCGTGTGGTCTCTGCCTGCAGGGAAAAGGGGACACGTGCAGCAGGTCCCGTCTGGACCTGCCACCAGCTGGGGGTCTTAGCCAGCTCGCAGCGCCGAGGAGGGCAAAGAGCCAGCACTGCAGCCTGGGATTTTCCAGGGAAAGGCTACAAGAGCTCCAAGGGATCACGGTGGACTTTGTCCTGGCGTGGACAGGTTGTGGGAAGGTGTTTAAAAACAGCATGAGAGAAGGAGAGGAAATAAATGAGGTTTGCAGGCGTGGGGCTGGCATGTGAGCCTTGGTCTGAGCTGTGACAACTCTTGCATCTTCTCCTCCTGGAAACGTGTCCTATTTAATTACATAAAAGTAAATTACCTAATTTTGGCTCCTCCCTGGAAATCTGGCTATTCCAAATGACAAGCAGGAGGGAGCAGGGAGCTTGAGGCTCAGCCCTAAGGACACCAAGAGTTGGACAGCTGTGGCACCCCGGGGATGCGCTGTGCCACCAGCCAGGACAGCAGATCCAGGGACAGCAATGTCAGCCAAAGGGAACAAGACAGAGAGGACAAGGATTTCTGGGCTGTGACAGAAGGGTTTTGACAGCAGAGGGAGACTCCTGCCCCTGGAAACATCACTTAGAGCAGAGACTCAGGAAAGGAGGGTGAGTTCTGTCACTCCCCCACAAATATTTCCCCTGGAGCTGTCCTCCCACAGCCCTACCTTGTTGGCACAGGCAAATCCTGCCCCCAGCTCCGCCAGCAGCCGAATCACCCCTTCGCTGCTGTTGCATTTAACTGGGAAATAGGGTTTCACTCGGGGCAAGGCCTTCAGGAAACGCAGGTGTTTCTTCACAATGTCCCCAAGGTCTGCCACGAAGAAGGCCTGCTGGTCACTCTAGGAGAAAATCTGGAATAAGCAGCAGTTCCAGAAGTGCCTTTTCCGAAGGCAGCAGCAGAGCTCGGCCCTCACCTCTTGGCACAGCTCCCCCAGGAGGTTCTCTAGGAGGTCTCTGGTGGTGAAGCCCTCCTCCACCATCAGGAAATTGGATTCATTTAAATACCCATTCATGGTGTGATGTTTAGGGTGTGCTGATGCTCCTTTAAAGCCTCCTGGAGTAGGGGCTGGATTCTGAGGATGAGACGCTGTAAAAAAGGAAGGGAATATTAGAGGCAGGGTCCAGGAGCTCCATCAGCATGGACCACTCAGCCTGCAGCCCTGCATGCCCCTGGGTAGAGCTCTGCGCTGCTCTGCCCCAAACCACGGCCTCAACAGAGCCCTGCTGTGGGTTACAGCATCTTCTCTGGGGGAGGAGACACATTTCTCTGCAGTTCAGAGCTCTGTTTTGGCACACAGCAGCCTTGCCTCCACCAGCAGGCACCGGCACAGCCAACAACAAAGCCAACTGCACCACAAAGAGGAGAGATGCCTTTCTAGGCCAGGACAGGCCGCTTCACGCTCTGGAATGCAGCTGATCTGCTGAGTGTTCAATGGGGTGAACATCCTTTATGAGTTCCAAACAGCTGAAGGCTCATGGACCCATTTTCCCAGAGGAAAGCCCCAGGACAAGGGAGGCGCAGCACAGGCTGACACCATCCAACCTGAGGGCAGTCTGGATCCGTGCAGTGGATCATGTTTCATGGTTCTCCCGCAACACAGAGTGTGGAACAAGGGGACAATTCAGCTGCTTGGAGTTTTCTGGCTCATCTTTGCAGAGCTTTCGCTTTGAGCTCGCACCCTCAGCTTTTACAATCCCCTGCCCTGGATAGAGCCTGTCCCATAAGCCACGGAGCTGGTGACCTAGCAGGGAACATTTCCACTCCAGTAATCCAGGTCTAGCTCCAGGGCTCTTCCAGGAGCACGGTCTCTCTGATTTGAAGTGAGCAGGAGACAGAGGTTTCATTTCTCAAAGCTGCACACCACCTCCTCCCCACAGAGACCTCCTGACAACATTCCAGGGGGCACTGGGAGAGAGACCACGCTGACCCCGGAGCGGCAGGATGTTGTAATGCATTGAGCAAGCACCACCAGCGAATTCCAGAGATGGGGAACGAGGTGAAAAGACAAGCTCTTAGAGCTTCTTAGTCAGGAAAGGAGAGCGATTCCTCCAGCTTTACCCTTCACTCTAAATCACCAAGCAGCAGCCAGCCCACCCTGGCCAGGCACAGAGGGGATGAAATGGGTCATTCCTGCTGGAACACGTGCCCCAGCCTCGGACATCCCCTCCTTACCACGGTCCAGCTGTCCCCCGAGGTGTCCTGGGGTGCTGTCAGGGGGGGTCCCTGAGGAATACCGAGCTCCCGCAGCAGCCCGAGGTGTAGCTGTGGCTGGGGGTCTGGGGACCCTGGGGAGAAGCAATGCAGGGGGTTAGTGAGGGAGAGGGGCACTGCCAGCATGATGCCCTCCACCCCCTTCCCCAAATTCAGCAACCACAGGCACCCTAGAGCTCCCTCCTCACTGCGCCAGGCAAAACAGCTCCCCCACAGCCCCCCTGACCCCCTTACCTCAGAGAGCATTTAAACAGATTCTGCCATGGGTCTCCCAAGAGAATGAGCGAGCCCCAGGGCCAGCTGTTTGTCCTGCCCCAGCTCCCTGCCTGCCCCGAGCCCCTGCAGAGGATGGGGGGGCTCTGCACCCCTTCTGGACCAGCACTCCCTCCTTGCTCTGCCTCCCAACCGTAGCCATGACAACCAAATCCAGCCACCCCATTGGCTGAGCCGCCTCCAAGCATCCTTCATCCCTTTTGGAGAACACTCCCCCTCCTCGCCCACCCTCTCCCAGGGCTGGGGCTGCCCCCAGCAGTCACCCCCGGTTCTCACCGAGTCCCTGCTGTGCCGGCAGCTCATCCCCAGCCCCGCAGCCTGGCCCTGCTTCCCGCGGCTGCGCATCCTGAGCACGGGGACCCTCGGGGGGAAGAGAGCCCAAAATACCTCGGAAATGCTGCTGCCAGGGAAACCAGGCTTCCTGCAGATTAAAGGCTGAGCAGTGTTTGGCTGGGACTCCGGAGAGGGGGAGGTTGTTGGGAAGATGTCAGGGACTGATCCTGCCCTTGCTGAGCTGCTGCCAGTTTTGGTGGGTGCCCCGGCAGCAGATCCAACTCTGCCATCAATGCAGGTGCTCTGTCTTATCCATCAGACCTGTCTTTGCTGCATTTGTGCACTTGGAAATGGTACCAACACTCCATCCCACAAACAGGATTTTAAAATTCTTGTTAAATATGCAGGTCCCTCCTTGGTGTTGCTGAGGAGCCAATATTCTGTCTGTGGAGGGGGAGCTGTCCCCACTGAGGGGTGAGAGGGACTAACTTATCCTGGGTTTCTGTATTCAACACTGTGGTCTTGGCTTCGCCACAGACTCTCCTGGCAACCACGGCCAAGGAAGCTCTTGTCTCCTGTGGGATCCTGGCCTGTTCTGCCTGTGCTCTGGCCCATCACCAGCACTGGACGGCACTTTGTGGGACGTGGGAGCCATGCAGAGAGCATTGCACCGGGAGGAGAGCAGAGAGATGCAGAGTTCTGCAGTGCCAGTCCCTCCTGGATGTGCTGGGAAGTGTTGTGATGCACAGCCCATGCAGAGCAGGGCACTGAGCCCAGCCCATGCAGCGCCAGGGCAAGCACAGCTCAGAATCACAGAATCAATTAGGCTGGAAAATATCCCTGAGATGATCAAGTCCAACCTATGACCGAACACCACCACGTCAACTGGACCACGGCACTAAATGCCACATTCAGTCTTTCCTTAAACACTTCCAGGGATGCTGATTCCACCACCTCCCTGGGTAGCCCATTCCAATGTCTAATCATTTTTCCTGTGAAGAAAACATCCTTCCTTTTCAAAATTACTACTAGAAATCCTTCCTAATATCCAACCCAAACCGCTCCTTGTGTAGCTTAAGACTATGTCCTCTTGTCCTGTCACTAGTTGCCTGGGAGACAAACCCTAACCCCAGCTGGATCCAAATTCCTCTCAGGTAGATGTACAGAGTGATAAGGTCACCCCTGAACCTCCCTTTCTCCTGGCTCAGCAGCCCCAGCTCCCTCAGCAGCTCCTCATCAGACTCGTACTCCAGCTCCGTTGCCCTTCTCTGGACATATTCCAGCACCTCAATGTCCTTCTTGAACTGAGTGGCCCAGAACCGGACGCAGCACTCGGGGCGCGGCCTCACCGCCGCCTGGCACTTGGGGACAGCGCGGGGCAAGCGCGGCACAGAGCGACCCACGTGGCGCCACAAAGCCACGCCCGCCGCGCGATAACCCCGCCCACCCCGGGTATAACCACGCCCACTCCGCACTAACCCCGCCCACTCTCTGCAAAACGCTTTGGGGTATTTGCATGAGCCCGACCCATATTTGCATAGCCCCGCCCACCCGGGGGAGTCCCCGCCCACGAGGCGCGGGGCGGGCGCGCAGTCGGCGGCGGCCATGGCTCCGAGCGCGCAGGCGGGGGGCGGCCGCGGGCAGG
>VZRL01000320.1:56304-78342 GCA_013397895.1 Origma solitaria | reverse complement strand
GGGACCGGGCCGCCCGGCCTTCCCCTGTCCCGGCACCCGGCGTGTGACCCCCGCGTGGAGGGACGCGGGTGTCCGGCCTGCCGATCGCTGGATCGGGGTGTGCGGTGTGTTCCTGTGGCCCCGGGCCTGCCTTCCGCCGGGAGCTCGGTCGTGTCCCGCCTCCCGGGGCCCGCTCGCCGGGGCTCTTTGTCCCGGATCCCTTTGTCCCGGCCTAGGGCCGGCCGCGGGGACCCGGTGATGGCCCTGCTCGCTGAGCACCGGGGCTCTGTGCGGGGCTCGGCCGGTCACCGACTGTCCCCGTGCCGCGAGAGGGGGACAGGGCCTTGCCGAGTGGGGATCCTCAGCCTCCGAGGTCCGATCTCACCTCTGTCCTCTCCCGCAGGCTCCGAAGCTGGCCGAGACCTACTGCGTGTGCCACCTGGCTACCGGCGACATGCTGCGGGCCATGGTGGCCTCGGGGTCCGAGCTGGGCAAGCGGCTCAAGGAGACGATGGATGCCGGGAAGCTGGTGGGTCACAGGGAATGTGCTGGGAGGGAAGATGGGCTGGCAGCACCTGGAATGAGAGCAGACAAAATCCATCTCCTAATTAGAATTCTCCGTGACAAAACTAATTAGGGTAGGAAGGCAGATTGCAGGGTGAAGGCAGATTGCAGGGTGAAGGTAGGGATGGGGTGAGGGCTTTCCTCCTATCACCCCGCAGGAAAAGCATCCTATAAAAACATTCTTCCTCTTCAAAATTACTGTTTGCTTGCCAGCAGCCTGTGGCCCCGGGTTGTTTTTATCTTTCGGGGGTGCAGTGTGCCTGGCAATTTTCTGGCTCCTGAGCACTGAGATGAAGGTGTATCCTTGGGGCTGCAGGATGTCCCAGCCGTGCTTTGCGGCTCCTCTCTGTCTTCACGTGATACCTGAACTCCAGGTATCACATCAGAGGGTTCATCTGCATCCCAGCTCTTGCATTAGCTCGATTCACCTGTAACTATAAGGTGAAAATAGACTTAATGGTGTTGTTGTGGTAGTTACAGCAGCTGCTGTGTGAGAGAGGCACTTTGGATCCCCAAGAGACACGAGTTAGAATCTCTGACATTCATTTTCTGAGGGCCTAATTATCTCATCCAAATGACTGAAGTATCACAGGGAAACTTGAGGGACCACAAATTGCAGTGACTTGCCCCAATGTGGGGCAGGTCTCGGGCATCACTGCGGCTGCCACAGGCTCGTAACACCCCGGGGAGAATCTGCAGGCCCCAGATGGGGAGAACAACCTTATCTCACTTCTGCTCAGAGCTCATTGCAACATCGAGCCTGCAATACCCAGCTGGTTGTGAAAGATAGGGACGTTATCTGGCCAGGCTGGTGGTATCTGCCACGTGTGTGTGTGGCAGCCAGCTCCAGGCTGCTCCATGGGTACATCCTGCAGCATGCTCTGGCTCAGTGATAACTCAGCTGGGAGCCCGGCAGCCTTTTGGGATGGGCTTTATGCTCAGGATCTCTTTTCTCCGAAGGGTGTAATCAGAAAAGCACAGACTTGTTGATTCCCCCCCCGCCTATGGGGCTGTTTGTGTGTTGTGACAGCCTGGTCCCCAATCCTGCTGGGTCCCAACTGTGTGTGTTGGAGAAAACAGCGCTGCTGAGAAGAGCTGCTCCCAAATAATCAGCCATTGTTGGGGCTGCAGTGTCTGTGAGCGCTGCAGTGTGGAAAAGGCACTAATCCCAGCGGTATGCTGAGGTTGTTAGATGGGAAAAAGCTATCCAGTGAAGCCAGAGCTTGTCAGCAACTATTGGGCCTTTACCTTCACGCAAGGTTTATGGGAGTCAATGAGCAACTCGCCTGCTCTGCCCTTCCTGCCCGGGCCTGCCTTCCGAAGGTACAAAGTAACAGGAAATCAAGGTTATGTTGATATTTTCTAGTGTGAATTAGTTTTAAAATAATTAATAATCTAAGGAGTTTGAGCTGACAGTGTTCCTTGCCATACAGCAACCTTTGTAACAGTGAGGTTGCAGTGCTGGTCCAAGTCCCTGCGCAGGCTGGAGTGTCCCTGGAGTGAAATGTGGCATTGCCCATGTCCTGGCGTTGCAGGGAGTGTTTCCCTGATGTGGGCAGGTCTGAACAGGCAGCCTGAGCACTGACATGAATCATGGAATCATAGAATCATAGAATATCCTGAGTTGGAAGGGACACACAAGAATTATCAAGTCCAACCCCTGGCCCTGCACAGGACAACCCCAAAAATTCACACCCTGTGCACGAGGGCAGCAGCTGTGTGTAAATTCAGGGTAAATTCGTGCAAATTCCTGACTACACTCCCGTCTCCCCTCTGCAGGTGAGCGATGAGATGGTGGTGGAGCTGATTGAGAACAACCTGGACTCCCCTCCCTGCAAGAACGGGTTCCTCCTGGATGGCTTTCCACGCACAGTGAAACAGGCGGAAATGGTACGTGAGCTCCTGCCCGGGGGCTGCTCCAGCACCTCCTTCCCTGCAGACCAGGGGTCCCTGCTCCCTCAGCCCCTCTGAGGTGGGTGCTTGCTGTTGCAGCTGGATGAGCTCCTGGAGAAGAGAAGAGAGAAGCTTGACTCCGTCATTGAGTTCAGCATCCCTGACTCCTTGCTGATCCGGAGGATCACTGGACGGTAATCCTTCTGCCCTGATGCTTAGTGCATCCTAGTCTGAGGAAGAACATCCTAATTTCAGATCCCAGATTGTCCTCATGGTGCTTAGGGTTGGCCGTGGTGCTGGTCTCTATTAGATTTCTGCCCTGATCCCTCTCCTCTGGGTCAGCCTTGAGCAGAGCCCCTTCCTTGCCTTATAAATTAAGGATTCCTTTAGAAATCAGCATCCTTGGTGCCCCAGCTCATCCTTTAAGTTCCTCCTTCTCCAAAAGCTATTATTACACAGGACACTGAATATATTTGGGCACCGGTAAACTTCCTCCAGGGTCAGGAGTGTGTTCTGCTGCTCTGTTGTCCAGACCCCTTTCCCAGCAGAGCAGGAAATAAAAATCTCCTTCTCCATCTCCCAGTGCAGCTGCTTTTCCAAACTGAAGTGGCCCTTGGTACAGAAATAACTGGAGAGAATTTTCTTACAAGTGCAAGGCTAATGGAGTTGCTGTGGCAGATGTTTCTGCGCTGATGAGTGGCAGGTTCAGGAGACCTTGTCCTGACCGGGCTGCTTTGCTGACACTTCTTTTCCATCTCAGGCTGATTCACCCAGCGAGTGGCCGCTCCTATCACGAGGAGTTCAGACCCCCGAAAGAGCACATGAAGGACGATGTATGTGAGCTCCCAAGGCCACAGCTTACCTTGCTTTGGGTTTAGCTGATGCTTTGCAGTCTCTCCCTGGAAAAACTCATTTCTTTCCTTCTCTTGTACCTTCTTGTCATGGCTTTCTGGGGAGCGTGGGGAACTGCTTGGGCAGCCTGAGCCGACGGGAGCGAGGCCTGGAGGGATGGATGAAGGGCATGGCCGTTCTGCAGAGCTGGCCCAGGCTCTGCCAGCCTCAGAACTTGCTGGACTCGGTCCACAGCTCAAGTTGCAGTGGGCTGTGACTGGTTTCCATCCTGGGGAACAGCTGTAGCTGGTGCCTGCTCTCGAGGCTCCTTTTAGCAAGCAGAGTGGTGTGTGGGGGAACAGACCACGGTGCTGAGCCCTTCTCTCTTCAGTGACTGCTCTGGGACTTGTCTCGGCTGCCCCGGGTCCGCTCCATCTCCCCTGCAGACCTGGGGTTTCCTCTGCAGCTCCGCCTTGGACGAGGGGAGCAGGGAGAGAAAGAAGGGGGGAGCATCCCAGGCTGCAGCTCGCTGGAGACTGTCCCCTTGCTTCTCCAGGTCACTGGAGAGCCCCTGATCCGCCGCTCCGACGATAACGAAACGGCCCTGAAAACCCGGCTGAAGGCCTATCACACCCAGACCTCCCCCCTGGTGTCCTACTACAGCAAGAGAGGGATCCATACGGCCGTGGATGCCTCGCAGTCTCCCGACGTGGTGTTTGCCAGCATCCTGGCAGCCTTCACGAAAGCAACATGTAAAGACCTGGTTATGTTCATTTAGGGGATCTGTCCCAGGATGGGGCTCTCCTTTTTTTCTCTGTCTCTTTCTCTGTCTCTGTCTCTCTCTGGGGCCAAGGAGGGTGAAGAGCTGAGCGGAGTAGAAGCGGGGGGATGAGGTGATGCAGCTCAAAGCAGGGCTGTGATAATTCTCTAATTAAACGAGCTGTTAACGGTCTCTATCTCGCTACATGTGAACACCAGTCTGTGTGTGGATGTTGGGATTTTGGCCTCTAGAGGCCGCAGCGAGCCCGGGCTCCAGCTGCTAAAAATGGGCTCTGCACTCCCTTGGGTCAAAAAGCCTTTGTTTCATCCTAGAAATGCACCTCTCTGGAAGGAACTGTACTTCCAGCTCCTCCTGGCTACCCCACAGGGATCCAGGAGAAGGTTGGTGATGTGGGGGAAGGATTTCCCAGGAGATGTGAAGCTGCAGGAATGAAACCTGGGGTTTCTGTTTGTGGTGCTGTGGGACGGACAGGCTGGCTGCTGCTCGGGGCTGGGTGACAACGTGTTCTCCTTGTATGTGTTTTATTCTCTGCGGGATGGCAGCTTACCTGGGAGCACAGCCTGTCTTCTGTTCTGATGGGACTTGGGGTCAGAAAGAGGGTGGGGGGTTTCAACCTCTATTTATTTGTGGGCTTTAATGTAGGAAATTAGTGAGATGCTGCTTGCTCTTTTTAACGTGAAGTCTGTGCTCAGAGTCTGACAGTTACTGTATGGCAGGTTGGGATGTCCTGAGGATAAGAAAAGGACTTGGTTTTTATCTCTTCACTCTCCTCTTGGTTTTGACCAAGGAGAGGAAGGTGTGTTGAGTTTCTCCTGATCCCAAAGTCTAAATATAATAAAGCCTTATTGCAAAACAAATGATTTCTCAAGGCTCGAGAGACAGCGTTATTAACCACTGGCTCCATGTGCCCTTGAGCTAACGACCTTCGTTATGAGCTCATGGAAATGTTCCTGTTTCTTGAGCAAATCCAGCAGCTCTGTCAGGCTGTGTTTGAGGACACTGTGTGTGCTTAGTGCCTCGGCCTTTCCGGGGCATTGTGCTGCTGTGTGGTGACACTGCAGGGCTGGCACTGACCTTTGTCCGTGAGGGAATCCAGCCCTTCCTAGAGGACCCCGCTGTAAATATGGATTGGCCCAGATGAAACTTTGTCCTTTGGCATTCCATGTGTGTTTACTGATTGAGTGTTATTGAGTATCCTCCTCTCTCTCTCGGGAGGGCCCTTCTCCATCCTGTGCACTGAGCTGCTGTGGGCTCTGCGGCCAGAGCAGATGTTTAATCCTCAGGAATCCCTTGCTCTTTTCCTTGATAATTTCTCTTTTGTCTGACAATCCCCTCTCTGTCCTCATACATCCTTTTCCAGGGACAAAACCTTCCCTTCCAGCAAAGTGGAAATAACACCGGGAACTGAAAACAGTTGACTTGTTGCTCTAGAAAGCACATGACTGAGGAGAAAGGCTTTGACAGTAAACAGGGCTGGTTTTGCCAGCAGCCTGTGCTCCCCTGGGATTCGCAGATGGCCCTTGCTCTGTCTCTGGCTTTCCTGTGGAAGGGCAGCCCCAGCACCTGGAGTTGGAGTGCTGGGAGGTCAGGATAGCATTTAGGATGTGCTCCAGGGAGTGGGGAAGTGAGGGTTAGAGCTGCCCTGGCATCCTGGGGACTAAAGAGGTCGTGTGGAAGCAGCTTTTATTTTTAAGAGAGTCAAAGAGAGAGCTGCAGCCCTCTGCACGCTGCCGTAATGGCAGGCAAGGGTTCCCAGGTATTCCTGGATTTGGTCAAGGTTTTACTCTACACCACAAGCAAGATACTACCCTATTCTCCATTCCTTTCCTCCCTTGTTCTCACTTCACAAACAGCTCACCAGCCTTTTTTNTTTTTTTTTTTTTTTTTTTTTTTTTTGCCATAAACCATGCTTAATTTTATTTGCTTTTTTTTTCCCTAAATATTTTTTTTTCTCTCTGTTCCCATTTATTCCAGCCGAGTGACTCCGTCAAGCAGATGAGACACCACCAAACGCTGCACACTCTGCTACATCACCCATTGCAGCCCTTCCCTGGGTGCAGGGAGGGCGGCTGGGAGGGGAGTATGATTGATGGGAGGGGGGGAAGGAGGTGGTAAACAAGGGGTTGGGGGGCTGATTTGGTTGGGTTTTGGTTGGATCTCTTACTTGGCAGAATCATAGTGAAGAGGAGACAGCCTTCTCCTTAGAAATCATATTTGTGGAGGCAAAACAATTCTGGAGAGTGAAAGATCTCTCAGTGATCAGCTGCAGGTCCTTGACCTGTTGGAGGGTAGGGTTAGGTGCTATTCCAGGCTTCTCCAGGGCTTGCAGGGCTTGTCCCATGGGCTCTTGGTGCTCTGAGGCCACTGAAAGGTTTGCTGTGATTTTTTTCTAAAGCTGCTTCCTATCAGGCGAGGACCAAAACGAACAAATGATTCATCGTGTCTGAAATGGAAAGGAAAAAGAGATGCTGTGGTCTTTTCCTGGAAGTTGTGTTTTTCTTGTTCTGCTGCATTCCTAAACCCTGGCATAGAGACTTCTGAAGGATTCTCTGCTGCTGAACAGAGGGGCCGTGGCTCTAGTCCAAACCTGCCTTACTTGGGAATGGGGTGGCTTTTCTGTGATCATGACCAAGCTGGAATTCACATAACGCTGAAGAAATGCAAAAGAGACTTTTTTAATTGCCTGCAAAAATAACACTTAATTGGGTTTTTTTTTTTGCATTTCTTTTTAGATCAAATGGTGCCTTGTCTAACCTCTGAATCAATAATAAAATAACCCCTTTACATTTGTATGTGGTGCTGTGTCCTCTTTGACCTGCAGACAGCGTGGAGGATGAGGAGGCAGATGACAGCATCAACTAACAATCGAGCTGGGTGGATGCTGGGGCCTGATCCTATCTCAAGGATGTTCTGTGCAGCTGGAAATGTGGCTTTTAATTCCTTTTATCTCTTCTCCTTGCTGAGTGTGTCCCATGCTTTAGATCACCATAGCAATGGTGCTTTTTGCTGGTTCTCTCTCCTGTTCCTTGGTGTGTGAGGCTGAAAGCACCGAGCCCCTGTGTATCCTGTCTCTGTCCAGAGCTCCTTGCAGGTATTTTAACTGATGTAATTCCATTTTTTCCTCCTCCCTTTGCATCTCCAGTGTGTGGAGGAGCTGATGTTATTTCCTTCTCTCCTCCTGAAGGGAGTGGAAGCCACATTATTGTGTCTTCTGTTTCTGCTCATTCGCTTTCTGCCTTTCATACCTTGCTGCATCCCTCCCTCTCTAAATTCACAGGGAAAAATCTGTCCGAATGCAGGGAAAGAGAACATTTCCTGGCCTCCCTTTTTCCTGCCTCCACAGGGACCCCGACCCTCTGAGATATCCCAGAGGAGGCTGTTCCTGATGTACTGATGGAGGGTTGTTGTTTACCCACGGTTCTTGCAGCCCTGCTTGTGTTCAGGGCTTTGGTTTAGGCACCGTGGCCGAACACCAGAAGGGGCTGGGCTCCATGTACCCATTTCCTCCAGAAATTACTGGTTTTCCAGCATAATTGGGCTCTCCCGCTCCTCCACCATTCAGTCTCTGTGCTCAGGTATTTTCATTACCTCTCTGTAGCTCCCATTACCATCCTCCCTCTTTTGAAGGCAACCTTGTGCCTCTCTGGTGTTCTTCCCTCATTTCTTTTGATGGTGGATGTTAAACTATGCTCTTCCTCCTCGTCTGGGATTGTGTCCTCTGCTCCTTGCCTGCTGTTGTTTTAAAAACCTGTTCTGCCTGCTCCTCCTGGCTTTCTGCTCTGTGGGATGGAGGAGTTTTGGCTCCTCTGAGCTGAGCTGCCTCTGTTTGATCCTTCCCTGCGTGTGGAGCGTGAAAGGGATTGTTGGGGAGCTGTGGGGAGCCTGCTGTGGGGAGGCTGTGAGCTCAAGCCTGGATCTTCTGGAGTTGGATCTGTGCTGTGACCTGTCTCTCTCAGGCTGACCTTGAATGTTTTCCACAGCACACGATGCTCTGCAGGTGCTGTAAATTCCTTCTGCTCAACCATTTCGTTCCAGCAAGCTGCTTATCAGGCACTCTTTTGAAAACTGTGTTCATATTTCATACACACAATTATTCAGCAACTATAAAAGGGGAAAATTCCTATTTATAGCACAAGGACCAGCATCAAATAGGACACTGAATTCTCACTGATAGAGGAAGTGACCTGTTCTCTAATGCAGCAATATTTCTGCTGAAAAGAAACAGCATCTTGAATGGGGGGAGGGATGAAAGCCCTGGGCCATCTCTTTCCATTAAAAATGTGCTGCAGTCCTAAAAATGTATCTGCCTTTCTCCCTTCGCCAAAGAAACCATTGGCAGCAGGGATTGCAGGAAAACGTTTCACTGTGGATTGTGGTTAGCGGTAATGAGCCCACCGACTCCTGATGGTCTGGTTTGGAGCTGGTCTTAAGTTTCTGATCAATAATCTGATCTCTGACCTTGATGTGGGGGGGTGTGAGGAGATGCCACTGCAGAGATGTCTGTGGGGAGTTTGTGCCATCACGGTGCTCATGTGCACAGCCCTGAACGAGCGAGCACGTGGGGCTGAGGAACAAAGAACTGCCTGGGAGCAAGGAATGGAGGGAGTGGGAAGGTGGGAAGAGCTCAGGGGACATGCTGCTGCGGGTGAGGTGGGAGCCTGTTCGCTCTGAGCCTGCTTTTGTGGCTGCCTCTGCTCTCCCTTCCCTCCCAGGCATGTTGAGCCACAAGACCACCACCAGCCGTTCCCTGCTGCTGTCTCCCTGTCCTTCCCGCGGTCTCTTTAGGAAGAGCTGCAGTGCGTGATACCAAGCGAGGCCCCAGGAGGTGGAGGACCAGAGGATGGGATTCCCCTCCTGTCGCTGTGGCAACGCTGGGCAGGGAAGCAGCAGCAGCAGCAGCAGCGGGATGCGATGGGCGGCTGCGTGGCGTGGAGGGTGCGCTGGGGAGGCTGCGGGGGCCGGGCTGTGCTGACATCACGCGGGGAGGTGGCGCAGAGGGAAGGGGAGTGGGAAAGGGAGAGCGGGGAGACTGCGGAGGGGAGAGCGCTGCACCGGGAGTGGGCTCCGGGGACAGGTAAGGGATGCTCGGGGGCAGCGGGGCGAGGGGGGCTCCACGAGCTGTGCCTGCCTCGGCATCTCTCGGGGGGATGTGCTGCTGGGGGGTGGCTCCTGGGCAGAGGGAATATTACACAATGCCTGAACAGCCTGGCACAGCAGGGCTTGGCTGTGGGACAGTGAGACCAGGTCAGAGCCCGGCTGGATGGTGCAGAAACTGGTGCAGATGCTTCCCCCAAGGATAGCAGTGTGTGTGTGTGGCACTGATGGTGTGCTGGGAAGAGCCAGGAGTACCTGCACTTCCAGAGCAGGATAAAGGGCTGGGGAGCAGCCCTGCTCCATGTCTGGAGAAGGGGAGCAGAGCTCTCCCTAGGGATTAGAGCATGGATCATTGATGAAATGAATCAGAAGTTTGAGACCTCATTCCCTGAGCTGCATCTATCTTAGAGGAGCTGTGAGCAGAGCTGGTGCACTGGGACCGAGCCCAGCAGCGCGTTTGTGGTGGGAATCCTAAACTGCACATCCCCAGCAGCCTCAGCACTTACCCTGCCTGTGCAGCACCAATAGTTCTGGGGAAGGCAGCCAGGTGCACGGTTACTGCCAGGATGTGGATCCTGGGGATCTGCAGACCTGGAAGGCAAAATAACAAAGTCCTTGAGGCCTCTCTGGATGTCGTGCTGCCTTTTAGCACAACGGTTGCATAACGGGATCTGTTTTGTTAGCGGAGGGAGCAAGGGTGACGGTCACCTCTGTGCCCTGCAGCAGCCCAGCACTATCTGTGTGCTGTGCTGGTCCTGGGGGGAATTTCATCTTTCTTCTTCATCCAAGAGCTTGGCTCGTTCCTTGCTGCTTGTGGGTTCCCAGCTCCGATCCCACAGCAGCAGGGTGTAGGGACTCTACACCTACGCTCAGACTACGCAGCCTTAGCAAACTAGAAAATGAGTTTGTGAGCACCCCACTCATCTGTGCTAACCTGATTCTGGCCTGTCGGGATTCTCAGTGTGTATCTGACTGAGGGAAGCACATCTGGGATCGAAAGCCCAGTGCTGGTAACCCCTGTGGGTGTCAGAAACCAGTGTGGGGGTGGCAATGGAAGAGGCACAAAGTAGAAACCTTGTTTGAAACCCAAGAACAGGGAGAGGCCAATGCTCCCATCACAACCATTTTCTTGAAACAACACATTTTCCGAGTCATTTAAAGGGCTGGGGGCCATGACCCAGTGGGGCCATGGAGAAATGCAACCAGGAATGCTTGAGAGTATAATTGCAATGAGGAGCATAAATATGCTTCAATTAGAGAAGCGATTGCTGTGTGATGCAGGACCCTTGCCTACCAAGGCACAGATGCTGGGTCTATTGGGACCATTTGGGACCATTTGGGACCATTTGGGACCATTTGGGAATGGCCCAGGTGGCCATACTGCTGCCTATGGGCTGGGAACTGCCAACAGCAACAGCTCGTGCTGCTCTGTGGGGCTTCTCTGGGAGAAAGGGGTGGGAGCCCCACACTTGGAGGGTGACAGGCAGTGCTGTCACCCAGGTGGCAGCGGGGCCAGCTGCATTCCAAGCCTCTGGCATGGGCAGGCAGGGAGGGGAGGGCCCATGGGCTGCTCCGTGCCAGCCCTCAGCTCTGCCCAGGGCAGCTGTGCTGGGAGGGAGCCAGCTCGGGATGGGCTCCGGTGCTCCAAGTGGGACCTCACTGGGCACAGCCTGAGCTGGGCTCCCAGGGCCAGTTTAGGAAGGGTGCAGGGAGGAATTAACGCTCCTGTTCTGCAGCTTCAATCCCCGAGATTGTGGTTCTGCATGACCAGCAGCGGGACTGCTTCAAAGTCATGTTCCAACTTGATTTTTTTCAAGGTTATTCAAAATGGGGTGCAGGAATGGCACCGGGACCTCTTACAAACAGAAAGGCCAAGTCACCCCCTCCTAGTCCCTGACCTTCTTCGTAGCTCAGCTGGCTCGCCTTGCTTTCCCCCATACTTGCCTACACTGCAAAAGAGATGATCATGTGAACATTACAAAGCCTGGCATCTGCACATCAGCTGCAGCAGCTGAGGCTCTGACATGCTCCCGGTGCCTTCGTGTGACCCTGTCCCCACAGCCGTGCTCTGTTACCTGTGTGGCCAGCCCCTACCTCAGGCTGTCACTGCCAGGCACACAATAATACAGAAATACAATAACTGGGAACTTGTGCTCCCTCCTGGGAAAAGTGCTATGGATCAGTGAGCCTCTGCAGAGACCCGGAGCATCGGGAGGAGCTGCCTTTGTGCCAGTGTCCAGAGAAGGCCCTGGGAGCTGAGCCAGGTCCTGTGAGACATTTTAATCCTCTCTATTCCACAGTCTATCTTGGCTGTGACTCCGCTGCAGTGAAGATTTTCCCATTCCTTTGTTGGGGGCACTCACAGACCCCTACCTTGTGTTTGTTTTCACTCCTTATCTGGTACCACCGGGAGCAGGCAGGGCAGCAGTGCAGCAAGGAAAGTCAAGGAGAGTGGGAATACACATTCCCACTATTGTCTGGCACCCTGGTGTCCCCTCAATCCTCTCCCTAAAGCCAGGCTGAAATTTTTCCCTGCTGAGGTAGCTGTTTGTTAAATAGTTGAGGTTACTTGAGTAATCAATAGTTCTCTGGTTCCCAACAGAAATATGATCCCTTTGGCCGAATCAGCTTTTCTATCTTTGCTATAAACCTGCTCCTGACTCTCAGCTCTGGGAGGATCGAGGCACATTCCTGATTTACCTGCACAGAACCCCACTCCTTTTCTTTCCTCCTGCCAGCACCACTTTTTCTCTCTGAGGTTAAGCCATAAGGGCTGGAAACACATGGAAAAATCGCTGGAGTCATTGGACTTTTCAGTCTCAGCCCTTCTCTTGGCTCTGCCCCAACAGCTCCTTCTCTGTGCTTGCTTCTCTGAGGAGGGAGGTGAGGAGAGTCAATGGGATCCTCATGGCCAAGGGCATTGCTGACATAACTCCTAGTCCATGGACTCCAAGACAACTTGGCTCAGCTGCTGCCAGCTGGAGAAAAATTGTTCCCATCCCACAGCAGGAGCTGTATCCCAGAACCAGGGCTGGAAGACAAGGCGCCCACAGTAAGGTTCCATGGCGGCACATAAATTTTCCTTGCAAACAGGCAAAGGCACCGACTCCCTGGAGCTGGATTTCTGGTTCCACCCCAGCAGCCAAAGGCTGGGCTGTGGCTCTGGGCTCCAATTTCCTGTGACTGAAGGAAGCCACGAGGTTTGCTCTGCTGCTGGGGCACTGGAAACAGCCTTGCTGTGCATTGTGAGCATCTCTGCACATCTCTGTTCTTTCCAAAACAGAAAAGGTCACAGAGACCCAAGAGAAACCCACTTCCCTCCTTCGCTGAACTCCTTCTGCCTCGCACATGCTTTTGTTGCCATCCCTTGCTTGCCAAACGCAGGAACAAACACTGGGGTTTGGCAGGGCTCGGAGCCTTGGCGTGTCGGATGGGAAAGAGGCATTCTTGGTCCTCAGCCCAGGGACAGGGCTCTGCTCCACGTCTACTGCCAGATTTTCCAGCTGCAATTTCGCTGCTCATCCCATGCTGAGGGCGCTGTCCTGGGGATAGGCAGCACCCCTGGGTGCTGGGCTGTGAATACTGTGGGAGATCCGTGGAAAGGAGGCAGGAATAGCTGGAGCAGGACCCAGAGCTACGCGAACCCCAGCGTGCTGCTGCGGCTGAGCTTCATATCCAGTGGGATGCACAGGAATCGGTGCTGTCCTGAGAGGCTTTTCCCAAAGAATGCCTGCAGGGAGGCCATGTAAAGCCAGGCTGTCTCTGCTTTGGTTAAATAGGGCTGTTTTTGCTGACAGCTCCTCCTGAGAGACTGCAGGGAGGGATCTTGTAACTCAGGGGCAGCTGGGAGGCTCTTGGCAGCTACCGCTGTTTCAGTGTCAGGCCCTGGACTTTTCCTGGTGCTCAGGGGGAAAGGGATGGCAGCCTGGATCAGAGATGGGAGCCTGGATCAGCATGGGCAGATGAGAGGCTGCTGCCTCCCTGTGAGAAGGATGCTCTGGAGCAACAGCAGGGCCTGATTGCAGTGAAGCGTTTGAGGTCTCAGTGCACACCGATCGCCCCAGAAACCTCCTACTCAATTTCCTGCTGTGCACAGCCCAGCTGAGGCAGCACAGAGGGTAGTCTGCTCAAACACTGGTTAAGACAACCCACAGATGACAAGGCCCAGAAAGGAAAGAGTGTTTCTCATGGTGGTGAAGGGCTGAGGGAGAGGAGGGAGGGAGAAGAGGAATTTCCTGGCTGTGGTAAAGGTGGGTTGTGCTTGAAGTTAGAGAGAATGGGCTTGTGGTCATGGCATCAGGTTGGGGGCAGGAAGGGTTGGGTCAGCAGCAAAATGCAGTAGAACAAACCCCATTTGCCTTTCCACGCCGGCCCAGGAATGAAGGACACCAACTACAGCTCCCCTTTCCCCTTGCCCACCTTGTTCTGCTGCAGAGAACAGAGCATGGGGTGGGGAGCAGCCCTAGACTGAGCTGGGGGCAGGGGCCTGGCAGCTAAGGGTCGGGCTGGGGAAAGATCTCAGCTGAGACAAGAGAACCCCGAGCAAGCACATGTTCAGAGTGAGAGGCTCATACATTCCCCACCTGGTTAGTGCTGGCTCAGCCCTCTGGAAAATGACACACGTTTTCCTTGCTGCGGGGCCAGAGGGCTGTGCTGGGAGCTCTCTCTGCTCTCCCGGCCTGGCTGCAGGCGAGAGGTGCTGCTGGCAGGATCCAGAATCACTCTTCTTTCCCTTTTGACAGCTGTTGCTGGTTATGAAAATGGGAATGTTCCCCAGCCAGTTCTCGGCAGGAACTGCCCTTTCCAGGGCTGACCGCATGGGCTCTTTTTTCCTCTTCCCACCTCCTGACAGCACTCACAGCTTTGGGTACGTTCTAGTCTTGGCAAAGCACTGCTCTTTCCTGCTCCTCTTCCTCACATGACACACAGGAGAGGCTGTGGCCTGTGGAAGGGGAATGTTTGTTCCTGGACTGAGATCAATATAATTCTTGAGCCAGTTCTCTTCCCAAAGCACAAAGAGAGAAAGAAGAAAAGCTGGGATCAGTCCCGCAGTGGGGATTTACACCCCAAAGTGTCAATCTGTTCCTAGCACGGAGATCCTGACACCAGCTCTCCTCTTCCCAGCACAGGATGGGGAGCACAGCTTGCAGGAACATCAGGGCGTGTTGTGGAAAGTCATTATTTCTTGTCACATCTGGTGCAGAGTGTCCACAGTATGGACAAAGGAACACTGGGCAAAGGAAGGAGGCAGCAGTGCTGGAAACTGAGGGTACAGAGCTCAGCAGAGGGGTCAAACACCTCTGCAGGCAGTGAGACTGTGCAGGAGTTACCACAGATTTCAGCCGCAGCAGAGTAGGAAACTCCAGGGCTCAGAGCTTGAGCCCATTTCTGAAAGAAAAGAGCAGGACTAGGAAGAAAGGGGAGTGACTCCAGGCTGGCTTACAGGCACTGGGCTTGTGACAGCCAGCGCTGGTCACTCAGAGGATTGCACAGAAGTGGGGGGATTTGGGCAACATCCTACCCAGCAGCTTGGGAGTTCCTTGGAAAACCCAAATAATGCAACTGATCTAACTCAGAAAGAAGTGGTCTGGCTAAGGCCGAGGTCAGTCTGAATAATTCCTTCCACTCTCTCTTCCACTTTTGTGCAGTGAGGCAGGAAGCTGAAAATTCCCTGGCTGATTTTGGGAGTCCAGAGGTCAGTGAGCAGTGATCATCCTGGTTTGGAGGAACAGATGAGTGTGCCCTGCGCTTAACTCCCTCCTGACTCCTAAGCACACAGCCACAGAATTTCCTGGCATTTTGTTTCGGAACTCAGGGAAAATTTCTGCCACCAGCGCTGAGTTAAATTTAAAGTTGGTAAATTCAGGAGGCTTCTTGCACCAAGGCACTAACCTTTGGAATTGCCTCAAGAGTTGCTTAAGTCAAATAATGATAACTGGCTTGGAAAATCCTGATGGTTTTATGACCTTTCACAATGTCTGTACTTCGGTACCCAGATAAGGGTCAGCACGCCACTCCAAGACATGAACAGACGATAAAGGAAGAGTTCTCTTCCTGTCTTTCCCTGTCCTGATATGATTGCCATTGCTCAGCTCTGTAAAGCACGGGAATTACCCAGCCAGAGCAGCATGGCTGCAGCACTGAGCTCACCACACGGCCTGTTCCCATAAACCCCACTTTGGGATGAGAATTCAGGTCTCTCCACGACCTCCTGGCAAGTGAGGGAATGTGGATGTGGCCCTTGCTGAAGGGGCTTCAGGAGACCCTGCTGAGGGCAGTCGTGCTCTCATCCTTGGAAGTTCCACCGAGACCTTTCCCTTCCCAGGTGCTTTGTGGGATTGAAGCCCAAACCTCCTTGGAGGCCAAGCAGCCACAGGGACAGGCTCCATCCACCACCTGCCCATGGCAGCAGGTCCCAGTGGTGCTCAGTTCACTGGAGTTTTCTCCCACTAGCAGGTCACTGTGAGCAGTGGATTATGCCCTGGCAACAGGGACACTCCAACATGCAAGCCCCGAAACTGCAGCGCTTGCTCCACTAAACAGCAAAATAGGTCGTGCATCAGCAAATGAAAAAGGACAGATGGTGTCTGCTAATACAGCTTAGTTTATGGCCTGCAGGATTAACTCACTAGTTGTCATGTCTGCAGAAAATAGGAAATGGGTGGGTCGGCTGGAGGAAATGTGTGGTGTGCCCAGCCCTACCTGTGCTGTGGGATGCACCAGCTGGAGAGGATGTCAGAGATCCTGTGAGGTTTTGAGATGCTGCTGAAGGGCTGACAGTGTCTTTGGGGGGTCTGGGCACTGGAGATCGTGCCTCGTGCCAAGCCTTCCCATCCACCTCAGATTCCCACACTCCCACTGCAAAGGTCAGCGCTGCAGGGATTGATGCTGAGCCGAGCAGGGATCTCCAGCAGAGACAGGGACATCCTCTGTGGTCTCTGCTTCAGCAGCTCTGCAGGAGAAGCCCACAGCTTCCTGTCCTCTGCCAGCTGCAGGACAGCCTCCAGTTCAGCCTTTGAACTCCCAAGCACCCACGTGTCTGCAGGAGTAAGACAGAAAGCTGAGGCAGAAGCCTCAGGTCTTTTCAATGCCTTCTCTGTGACACACTGTTCTCCTTTCCTGGAAACCAGGCCAGTGCCTCACTCTGTTCTCCTTGCAGAAATCAAACCCCGTGCCAGAGCTCTGTCTTGTGCATCTGCTCTCTGAAGGGCAGAACAAACTCTTCTTTCTGTGAGTGCTCCTCCTGAAGATTTTACCTTGATCGTGGTGCCTCTGCTGTGGCCACGTTTGCTCGTGTCCTGCAAGATGCTGAGCATCCCAAAAATCAGCAGCCATCAGGGAGATACACCAGAGCCATGCCATGCAATGCCATCTCTGTGCCCCTCGGCCTTCTGCTGTCACAGGTGTTTGTCACCACCACCTTCTAATGACAGGCAGCCATCACAAGCACTGGAGTTTTCTCCAGCGACTAATTTGCCTGTGTTTATGCCAACACCAAACACTTAATTGTCTGTTTAATGACTCAGGTGAGGAGGGAGTCTGGCTCCTTCCTCCTACCATAGGGATCTGGCCAGCGGATCCTGATGGCAGCACCCTACAGTGCTAAACCTTCTCAGTTATAAATCCCCCATCATTAAAGGTAGCAGGTCACTGGTAAGAGTGACTTGAGAGCAGGGATCACTGTCACTTCTATCCCCAAAGCTGTACAGTGAGCGTGGAGGTGAATAAAGAACTCAGAACAGCCTGTGCTTTTATTACAAAAGGAAATGCTGCTTTTGTAGAAGGGGAAAACATGTCAGATTACTATTACAAGTAATTGCTTAATGATCCCTACCTTTGCGTCATTGCTGAAGTACATCCGAGTCCCTTTTTGGGGTCTCTCCTCGATGCACGTGTGTCACCAACGGGGCCAAGCCCGTGGCCACCCCAGCTGCTGGAGCCCTGGAGGAGACAGGATGGGGGAGCTGTGTGGGCACGAGAGCCTCCACATTCTTCCCCCTCGAAATCTCCCCACCTCCCACCTCTTTTATCAGCTGCTGACAAGACTTGCCATGTGTGTAGGCGGCTCCCAAGCTTACAAGATGATTCCCTGCTCCCTCCACCTCCCATCCATGAGAGGAGCGCTCAGGATTTCGGGGAGGGGGAGCGCAGCGTTCCCCCGGCTGCCGGCCTGTTCTGCAAGGCCTGTTCTGATGCTTTCAGAGAGCTCCATGTGGTAGCTCTCTCCCAGGATTTCACATGACAGCCTCTTCCTCGGAAAGTCACAGCAGGGAGTGGAAGATTGCTGAGCGTGTGGGTGTTAGGAGGGAGCAGAGTGGGATGGGAAGATGGAGGGGAGAGGAGGTGTAACCACAGACTAAACCAGAACAAATCCTCTTGGAAGAGCCTTGCATTTCTGATCCCAAGGCTCCCATCTCCTGCCTCTTCCTCTTCATTTAAAAGAACGTCTATCTTTGTTAAGTCCAGCAGAGGAAAGAGGAGTCAAGCAGAATCATCTCTTCCCTTCCCCGAAAACATCTCAGGGGACCAGGAGAGGCAAATAGATCATGAACTAACTGGATAGAGGCAGAGAGTGTGTGCAGTGCGCACACTGGGGAGAGCCCTCCCCAGCCACTGGTGTCTTCCCTGGAGAGACATGAGCGGCCGTTAATGACATCTCCATCTGAAAAACGATCACAGTGCATGTCATTACGACCCAGAGCTTCCCCGGGGCCCTGGCAGAAAATGACCCCAATGAGCTTCAGTTCTTGCAATCACAGCTGCTCCCCGCGAATGCTCAGCGTTCCTCGCCGCAGAGCTCGAGGCTCTCGGGGTTAAGCCTCGCTGAATGCCTCAGGCAGGCCAAGACTGACAACCCTGCTATGGAGCTGGGACCCCAAAAAGAGGAGTAGGGAAGCCCACATGCCCCTGGCACAACTCTTCAGGGCAGGGAGCTGGGGTGAGACCTCACACTGCACCCCTGAGAGGTTTAAAAAAACCTCTGTGTTACTTGGATCTGTCTGTCCCTCTTGTCTTCCTCCAGATGCTGTGAGTGCAGCACCTCTCAGGTGGGTCTGGTGCTGGGTCCTCAGCAGAGAGACCCCTGAAACGGCCACCTGCATTTTGGCATCCTGATACACCTGGATCCCTTTAACAGCCCTGGCTGTCCCACCTTAATAGGGCCAAAGGTCTCAGCCTGCCCAGCAAAACCAGAGCTGAGTCATTCCCGAGTGTCCCTGTGCAAAAACAAGGAAGAATTCCTGGTGTAAAGCTGCTCCCTCCTTCCCCCATTCCATCGTGTCTGTGGCTATCAGCAAGCAGCAACCCAAGCTGGATTTTCTCTGAGCTCCATTTGCCCCACAATGCAGAGTATCCCCCTTGAATCCCCCCATCCTTGCCTGGGAAAAGTGGGAGAAACCCCAAGGAGGCCCACGGACTTCTAGAGAAAAGAGTCAGTGCTAGGGAGGGGTTCACACCTCACTGAATGACCCGGAGGTTTAAGGCAGATTGCACCTCTGTGTGTCCTGAAATATGTTTCAACACTCCCTGTGTCCTGCAGGCCAGGGAGGAGAGCAACAGGCAGGTATTTGCCATACTGTGATATTTGGGTAACCAGGAAGGGGGGTACGGTGGGCAAATGGGATGTGGTAGGAGCAGGAATTTCAGTTTTATCGGCAGCAAACCCAAGGCGACGTGCTTCCTCCTGCCGGTGTCCCACCGCAGCAATATTCCCGGCCAGGCACACCCCAGTTCCGCCATGCAAATACTCCCAGGCAGGGTTTCACAATCTCTTCCCGGCAGCCCAGCCTCTGCTTTCACTCTCTGAATTACCAAGGGGAATTTTCATTGCATCACCAGAGGCTCTTCCTCCTCGACAGCGACAGAGCTGTGACTCTGCTCTGAAGGGGGTTTTTGGGGTGTGGGTGACAGGGGTATTTCTCTTTCCAGAGAAATACCTCCCAAAAGCAGGTCCAGCCCCGCTCAGCCTCCCCCGGTGGCTCCATCCAGGCTGGGAACGGCACTGGGCAGTGTGGGGTGGCTCCAACCAGTGCCTAGACAAAGCCTTCTCCCTGGAAGCCTTCCTGGGGGATACGGCGCTTTCAGGCAGCTTTAAAAGTCGCCTGTGCCAAATCCAGCGGGGTCGGAAGTCAGCAGTCTTCTAGCTTTCTGCCAGTGTAAGCAAAAGCAAATTTGCCTATTGGAGCTGGGATTTGCAGAATGATTTGCTGCAGCGTTTGAATCCCCCCCACGCCCCCGCCTTCTGTATCTTTTTTGTTTGTTTGTTTTGGGTTTATCTTTTCAAATATCCCCCAGTTTAACGGTCGGGCTGGTGGCAGCTTCCCTGCAGCTCCAGGGAGGGGCTGATCTGATCTCACTCCCAATCCGGTGACCTTCCAATCAGCCTCTTTCCTTTCCTCCCTGGCAGCTTGCTTTCCTGCCCTCTCTTTCCAGTTCCTGGCTGTTTGTTTTGGGGTGGGGTTTTTTTTTTTTTTTAATCAAAACAAACTACCGGGTTCAAACTGCTACTCAGGAACACGCTGAGCAGGAGCCTTTGCTCCTGGCAATGGCTGTGGAAACTCGCCATGGAGAAACACCTCAGCCATGGAGAACTTGGTTTTAAGTAGCTGTGATGTCTGGACCACAGCAGGGTCCAGACGGTTGGAAATCTCTGTCTCAGAACTTCAAAAAAGCACTGAATTCCCTCAAATACGTAACCACTGGCAAGAGCTCTGCACAGCTTGGGAGCAGGGAAGATGGCTCTGAAGTCACTCGGATTTACCCTGGCCTCCCCCAGCCCTGTTGGTATCGTGATTCCTCATATAAGGGAATGAAGAGTCATTTCTGCCCCACCAGCGCGTCGCGAGCCAATGCCTTTCCCAGGAACTCCAGATGGTTTTGCTCTCTGTCTCTCTGTGTCTGCACTACCGGTAATTCAGGCCTGTCTCACATTAGCTTTTAGGCTGAAACCTTCCCACAATTAGTTACAGTCTGTGCTCCTGTGCTGCAGAGGACGTAGGGCTGAGCTGGCAGAGCGCTGTCTGGGAGATCCGTCCCACACACCAGTCCTGTTCAGCTTTCTCTATTTCAGTCAAGAGTGTGATTTTTCTAGTGAAATCATCAAAGCAAGACAGTCTCTGCTACAGATGGGCAGCAACAGCCATTTAAAGATGCCTCATACCTGGCTTGTCTCAGACACAAATAGTTAACTTTAATATAATCTCATTTTATACCATTATAACAGCTTTTTCTTCATCATCTGGGCCTCCCTTTCCCAAGGAAAATCCCTTTCCTCTGGGAGCTCCACACCACAAGAGTCAGGGAAATGTTAAGAATCTTCACACCTGCCCAGGGCCCACAGCTCACCAACTCACTGCTCAGGGACAATGTGCTCCACAGACACCCTCGTAGCATCCCTGCTTCTCTTGGAGCAGAGCTGTTTGGCTCTTGCCAAATTAACTTGCTAATTAACAGGGTTTTTGATCCCAGGCAGGAATTTACCACTCGGAGGCCAAACCTAAGTGTGGTCCAAAACTTCCAGCTGGTCCAAAGCCCTGTGTGCTGTGGCAGGAATGTGAAGAGCTGACAAATGTCTGGGGAATGCAATCTCCAGGGAAGGAGTTGGGTGTAGCAGACATCTTGGGATAAGCAGTAAGGGAGGGTGTACGGCAAGCACAGAATTAATGGAAAGGAGCACAGGGAAAAGCAGGATTGCTGCAGGGCGTTTAGGAGAGGAGGAAGCTTCATTTGTGCAGGTGATTTCCTCCTTCTGTGCCTTCATTCACCCATCAGACAGCGAAGTGTCATCATTATCCCCACTGTGCCAACAGATCTGGGGTCTTTGCCTACAGCAATCCACCAGCACCGAAATCCAGGTTCCTTGTTCCCATCCCAGCTCTTGGAAGGATCCCGGTAATAATAATCATGCAAACAGGCTTTGCTGAAAGAGATGATTTCAGGAATGGCGATAGCTGGGAGACAGTGATGGAGCCACACTTGTCACATGAATAACCACAGTCTGTCCAGTCAGAGCTGACAGTCTAAGGCAAGGCAGCTCCTTCTGTGCTGATTTAAGAGGCTCTTCGTAGATACAGCAGATCTTTCTGCTTCACTTGCCCTACATAATAAGAAGCAGCGTCCTTCCTGTTAGTTTATCTGCCTTTGGATGGGATATGAGGCTGGCAGACCCCTCTGGGCACGGGGGAACCCTGGAAGGAAGCGGAGGCTTTTAACTTTCTGCATGAGTGCAGTGAGAATGTGGGTTGTAGTTTCAGTGCCTCTAAACCTGGCACTCGGGGAGGAGTTCCCAGCTGAGTAAATCTTTATATGATCTTCAGAAACGTTACCAAGGAGGGACACACAGCGAGGGACAAGGTGCTTCACTGGGATGGATGGATTTAGAGGTGACTCCTGAGGTTATAGACACCCCTCTCCAATGAGAGACCTTAAAAAGCCCCAGGGTTTTGGGGTTTTTTGACAGAAACCTTTTTTTTCTGCACAATCCAGCCAGAAGATTCCCCCCATTGCAGGCCCTGTGTGAGGCAGCCATGGCAGTGCTGAGGGAGGGATGTTGAGGGGAGTCAGGGGCTGACGGGAGATCGGGAGCTGAAGGGAGAACCATAGAATAAGCCAAGTTGGAAGGGACCCATCAGGATCATTGAGTCCAACTCCTACACAGGACACCCCAGAAATCCCACCATGTGCCTGAGAGCATTGTCCAAAGGGAGATGGGACATTGAGGGAATCAGGGTGTTGAGGGGAAAATGGGGGTGCTGAAGGGAACCAGGGACTGAGGGGAGCCAGGTGTTGAGATGAGCCAGGGCACTGAGGGAAAATGGGGCGCAGAAGGGATACAGGGGTGTTTAGGGGAGATGGAGGCACTGAGGGGAACTGGGGGTGCTGATGGAACCGGGATGCTG
>VZRL01000320.1:42132-55365 GCA_013397895.1 Origma solitaria | reverse complement strand
GCCCCGCCGCCTCCACCGCCGCCGCCGCCCCCCGAGGAGGCTCCGGTGGTCCCGGAGGGCGAGGAGGAGCTGGAATGCCCGCTGTGCCTGGTGCGGCAGCCGGCGGAGAACGCGCCGCGGCTGCTGTCGTGCCCGCACCGGTCGTGCGGGGCCTGCCTGCGGCAGTACCTGCGCATCGAGATCACCGAGTCCCGCGTCAACATCTGCTGCCCCGAGTGCAGCGAGCGCCTCAACCCCGCCGACATCCGCCGCCTGCTCCGCGACTCCCCGCACCTCGTCGCCAAGTACGAGGAGTTCATGCTGCGCCGCTGCCTCGCCGCCGACCCCGACTGCCGCTGGTGCCCGGCTCCCGACTGCGGGTGAGTGCTGGGGGGACACGGGGTGGCGGTGGGGTGCTGCCCTTCCCGGCCTGGGACAGCCGGGGAAACGGGGGCCCTGCTCTTCTCTCCATCCTGGGATAGAGCAGGAGTGTGTGACACCCGTAGGGTGCTGTCCTCTCCACCCTGGGACAGCATAGGGAGGGAGAAACCCCTGTCCCCTCCATCGTGGAGAACCTGCGGTGTCCTTAGGGTGCTGCCCCATCTATGTGTCCTGGGACATCTTGGGGAAAGGAGACTCCCCGCCCTGGAGGGATGCTGCTGTCCCCAGCGTGTGCTGGGATAGCTGGGTGAGGTGGGAGCTGCTGTCCCGGTGGGATGCTGCCTGTCCCCAGTAGGTCCTGGGGATGGTGTCCCAGCCGGGATGGCCCTGAGATCCACTGTCCTGCCCATCCCCACGGGGGTCCCAGGACAGCACAGGGAGGGTGGCCCACCCTCAGAGGGGTGCTGCTGCTAATACACTTCTGGTGCTACTTTGCCCCGTGAAGAGCTCTCGCTGCAGGGGTTCTTTGCTTATCTGCAGCCCGTTCAGGACAACTGATAGGCCTTGGGTACCAACATTCCATCTATCCCTATTATCCCTCTAGAGCACCAGAATTTGACCTTGGGCATTGTGAAAACACAGAGAAATCGGGTAGGAGTGATACGACTTGAAGGGGATTTTAACTGAGCCATCGTTTCCCTAATTTAACAGAAACCTTTTTTTCTGCACAAATGGGAAGTGTGGAGTTTCCCAGCTGTGTGTTTTGCTGCCAGCCCTGGGGACAGTGCATGGTGACAATGCTGCAGCCTCCAGTAGTGGGGAAGAAGGAACCATAACCAGTCACTTTTTCCCAGTGAGGACGTGAATACATGGCAGAGAGGAGTGATGTTGACTCACTGTCCGTTGCCCAAGCGAGAAAACGTCTGTCTGTCCAGAAGTCAGCCCAGCCAAGCTTGATGACTGTGTCGTTATGAGCGTGTTGCTTTCATTTTCTCTTCCCTTTTCTTTTAAACGAACTCTGTTAGGTTTCTGTTTTGGGCATGAGCCAAAGCTGCCTGGAAAAGGGCTTTGTCGGGGAACTTAAGAGAAGTGCTGTGAAGTTGAGCTGCAACTCAGCTTGGATGGCAATTCCGGGTAGCAAGAACATGAAAGGAAAGTCTGACCTAGTAGTCGGAATGGAAAAGGTGGTGGGAGGACTGTGAAGATTTAATCAGAGCCCTGTAATAGGCAGCCTATGCAAATCAGTGAACCTGGCTCGGGTTCCCCATTTCACAGCCTCTTGAACATCCTGTATAAGGGCTTGTCCCATCAGAGGGTGAAGTTGACAGCAGACAACACCTTTGCTCCTTTCTGAAGCCAAATCAAGTGCAAGATCTTGATATTTCAGCAGCGCCGGGGATCAGATCAGGGAGATAGAGTAGGCTGTGCTGCCACGGAGGGAATGCCTCCGCTGGTAACCAGCGAGAGAAAATCCGGTTCCTGCTCACCGAATCTCAGCTCCTTGACTGTTGAGATGTTATCTGTGCCCAGGATAAGGTGTACAAACAGCGACGGCACCCCGCCTGGCTGGTTGGAAGGAGCCAGCTCCAGCACGGCCCGGAGGGCGTTGCCTCTGTGACAGCCTGAGCCTGAACGCTTCCTCTGGGGGGGTTTGGGCAGGCTGCTGTCACACACGGCTCTTTCTCCGAGCAAAAACCTCCTCCCTGGTTAGTCAATGAGCAGGATGAGCCAGGTGACATGCTGGCATCCTCCTCCCAGCCGCCCAGAAGAGCAAGAAGCGACCCCGGGGCTGTTGGAGATGTTGGAGACAGCTCTCGTGGACCAGCGCTGCTGGTGTGTGGAACAAAGGCTGTTGGAATCAGCCCTCCGGCAGGGAGAGGAATTAATCACCCTATTCATTCTTCCCAGCAGAGCTTGTGTGGCTGTGCTTATGTAAAATCAGGGTATGAATTATTTACAGCGGGCTTTCCCCGCTGTAGTAGTACGGGAGTACGTAGGGCTGGGGGCACGGCAGAGTGATGATTGGCATGGAGTGTCACCCACCACTGTCACCGAAACCCCGGGAAAAACACAAACTCTCCAGCATCTTCTCAGTGTCAGAGAATCAAGGCATTACTTTATCCTGGCCAGGATGTGCAATAGAAATTATTTCATCTGCATGTGCCTGGGTTCTGCCTTGAAAATCCTTTCATCACACCTAGTTCTTTACCAGACTTTTCACATTTTTACACATCAAAACCCCAAGGAAATTAATGTTCGTTGGTCTTAAAATACACAATGCTTAGTATTCGATTTCCTATTTGTCATTGATCCCTTCGATGCTAATTCAGTCCCCATTCTTTGGTTCTCTTATCGATCTTTTCGCAGACCAGGTGTCTCCAGCCGCACCAGGGGGTGATGTCTGTTAGTGTTTGTTTATCTCCTGGCTACTCCCAATCTGTCGATGTTCAGCTCATCAGACCTCACCCGGTCTTTTGAAGAGAAACTTCAATTCCCCTCCCCCCGGCCAAAGGCGAGCAAAGCCCTCTGAATTTGCAAAAAAAATGTTAAAAGTTCTATAATTTCCAATGCTACTGAGGTGTGCAGGGCTGGAGTGTCACCCCCACCGAGGTGGTGGCATCAAAGGGCTGCAGGGCTGTGACAGACCCGAGCCTAGAATATCCATCCTGCTCCTTCCTCTCATCCCGCAGCATTTCCAAATGAAAGAGCTGTGCTGCCCGGGAGGAGGAGGAGGAGGACAACACAACACCGGTGCATGTTGCCATGGAAACCCCGGTCAATTGATGCGCCATCAATCGCAAAACAAATCATTTTCTGTGTTTGCAGCTTTGTTTTTTCCCCCCTCGCTACAATCAGGTGGTATCGCTGTCTAGTGTTTGTCACACTGCAGCCTTCCCAAAAGCTTGGGAGAGTGACAGAACCTTTAAAGAAAACGGAGCTGTGTGGGCTGAGATCCGTGAATGGGCAGGGGGAGGGATGGAGGAAACTCGTGGCCATCCGAGGAGTGGGCTGGAAATGCGATTCCTGGGGTCTCAGGAAGGCACTCACGTTGCTCTGTGGGGAAAACTCAGGGAGGAAAACTCAGTTTCCCTTCTCATCTGCTGGGTTTGAGCCTGGACATGGCCATTTGAGCCAGCAATGTGTCAGAGGTCAGTGGAAGAGGAGAACCACTGTCCATCCACATCCTGCTGTGATTATTCCTCAGCATTTCACTTCGAAACCCACTTCCTAGTTGACCTTGACGTGGAGATGTGTTATTTTTTCCCCCCAATTGACAGTCCTGGAGCTTCTTTCCCCACAGCTGTGGGCTCGTGGATGATATTTGTCACTTCAGCTCCAGCAATAAAACATAAATGCTGACGATTTTAATTTCTTGAGTGTTTAAAAAAACCCAATGAGCAGTTAATTTAGAGTATGGGGTTGCTTAATATATTACACTGAGCTCTCCTAGCCTGCTGTTATGGTTTGAAATAGCAGTGTCACAACACAGCTGGGCAAACGAAGCTTTTCCTTTCTGTTTTGCCAAGGGCAGGCCATAGGGTGAGGACATTTAGTGGGATATTCCTTAGACAAGGTGCACAGGAATCAAGTTTGTCATCTGCATCACGGAATTATCATCTAGAAACAGAGTGGTTTGGGTTGGAAGGGACCTTAAAGTTCATCCAGTCATGGGCTGGACACTTCCCGCTGTCCCAGGTTGCTCCAAGCCCTGTCCAGCATGGCCTTGGACACTTCCAGGGATGGGATTTTCGTGGGCTCAGGTGTGTGGATGCCCAGGTAGAGCTGCAGCCGTGCCTGCCGGCCCTCAGATGTTGTTTCTCTGGCGATGATGCCGTAGCCTGGCAGGATGAAGTTGCTCAAACTCCCACGGGATATGAATCATTGTGGTATGACACATTCAGCGGTTCTCACGCTGCTGCCTCCGAGAAGAAGAGGCAATACAACTCGAGCCGCACGGACTCTAAATATGAAACCCTAAATGGGAGTTATTCTCCTCTGGCCACCAACAAAAATACTGAGGACGAGCAACAAAAATACCCTTTGCCATGTGGGTGTCGCGCGACTGGGGAGGAACTTCTGGAATGGCTCATGGCAGCCCCTGCCAATGGGAACAGCCTCATCCTCAGTGGCTGTCACTCAGATTTCTGTAGCAGTGCTCGGTGATGCTGCTCAGAATTTGTGTACACAGGACACTTCTGGGAGTGTCACACTGCTGTCAGAAGGGAGCTGGTCGATTATTTTACTCCAATTTTGGCTTGTTCCAAAGGCAGGGCATTGTTCTTCACCACTCTTTGGAAAAGGAGGTTCTGTGGAGATCAACAGGAGCTTGCTTGTTGACATAGGCACATAAGGAACAGTTTTTCCACTTTTTTTAGAATCATTCAGTTGGGTAGAAGTGCCCAGGACAACCTCAGCTTTCCTGGACTCCTCCGGACCACACAGCATCCACCCATAGGTGTGTCCTAAGGAGAGGAGGGATGCGTGTGCCTGGAAAGAGCAGCCTGAGCCTGTCCTGGGAGGAAACAGCAAGGACTCAGCAGGGCACACTGGGCCAGACAAATCTGGCCTGTGTGAATTGGCAGCGAGAACTGCCAGCAGTTACTGAGGAGAGAACTCAGATCTCAAGCTGCCTGCATGAAAGGTCCCTGCTCCGAGTAACCCAATTAGCACTGCTTAATTTCAGGCCCTGCAGCACGAGCCACAGGCCTGGAGAATGCAGGAATGTGTCTGCACCAGTGATCGGAAATGAGCTGGGAGAGCTGGGCTGGTGGCTGTAGGTGACCTGCCCTGCTGGGCAGCCCGAACGAAAGCGCTGTCCCTTGCTAACTCTGTGTTTTCTTCCCCCGGTGTCTCAGGTATGCGGTGATTGCCTACGGCTGCGCCAGCTGCCCCAAGCTGACCTGCGAGAGGGACGGCTGCCAGACAGAGTTCTGCTACCACTGCAAGCAGATATGGCACCCCAACCAAACCTGCGACATGGCCCGGCAGCAGCGGGCACAGACCCTGCGGGTACGGACCAAGCACACCTCGGGCCTCAGCTACGGACAGGAGTCCGGGCCGGGTATGGATTCAGCCATTTTTTATAAAATATCTCAGGTTGGAAGAGACCCACTAGGCTCCAACTCCTTGCCCTGCACAGGACAGCCCTAAGAGTCACACCCTGATTTTTTGGTTGCTCAGTTGTTTGTGTGCGTTGAGAAAGAGCAAACCTCGCTCTCCTCAAAGCAGGGAGATGTCAGTGCCCTGAGTGTCTCCAGCAGCTGTGAAACTCAGAGTCATTTTCCCTCCTCCTGTGTGTTAGAACACATCTGATCTCTTCCAAGAGCACTGAGCACATCACTGGGTGATGATGTGCTTTGGGGCCTTTTGTGTCACGGCAACTCCCCTCATCCGCCCCAGCTCTGCTTGTGGCTCTTTTGATCTTGGATGTTCTCGCTTTTTTGCTGATCTAAACCCTGAACAAGCAGTCGCTTTTTTACCATTGCAGCGTCAAATTTGCCTGGCGCGGTCGTGAAGAGCAGCATGAATTCAGTAATTCACGGCCGGCTGAGTGTGGGGAGCTCTGTCTGATCTGTGCACTGTTAGGTGTTGGTAATGTCAGGTAGCAAAAAATGCCAACCCACAGACTCCTACGCTGCCTGGTAGGAGCTGCTGTGTCTGCTGAGTTTGTGTTCCTCAAAAATAACTGTATTGACTCTGGAAGTGGGCAGCGAGGCCATTTTTTAAAGCCCTGCCCTACCCCCAAACAAAGCACCCTGTTTTTCCTTCCATGCGAGGAGTTTAAATATTAATTCACTCGGTGTGGAGCTCCCGTGGGTGGTTCTGGGGTGGCTTAGTGGTGAGCCGAGGTCCAACACGCCCCGGTTTAGAGAGCCCTAGTAATGGACAGCACAGATACTGCCACAGCCAGCAGAAAAATGCAGTGTGTGAGTTTTTTCTGTCCTGTTCAAGAGATCCCTGCCAGGAAGGGCACTTAGCCATGGAAAGGGAGGTTTTTGAGACAGTGGTTTCTCCCTACCCCGCTGTGCTGGATCCAGCGTGGCGATTAATAAGGTGTGAGCCAGGCTCTCACAGCTGGATTTCATCTTGCTGAGCTTCTCAGGGGCCAGCAGAGCCCCGAACCACAGCACAGCCATTGCATAACCACGATCAGATGACGCCTGAATTAAGGAAGGGATGAAAACCCCTTATCCTGCTCTGCCAGCAGCAGCCCGAGGCCTGGGCAGCTGTGTGTGGCTGCAGCCCCAGGTCCCCCAAAGGCCAGGTTTGGGGTTTCTCCTGTTCTCCCAGTTGTTGTGTTGTTCTTGGCCCGTGAATCACCTCAGTGGAGCAATTCGCTCACGGCTCGTTGTGCCGGGCAGGTATGACTTGTTCCCTGTGTTTGAGCATGAATTCTGGAATACATCCCACTCAAGATTAGAATAAGCCCTTGAAAGTGGCTGTTGTTCCCAGTCCCTGCTGTCGGTGGGGTCTGGCACATCAATATTATCTTCTCTGAGATAAACTAAAGACCCACCAGCTCTGGGATGAGCACAGGTATTCCGCTGCACAGAAAACAAGGATTTTCATCCCTAATGAAAATAACCACACCCCTGGGTGATTCTTCACCATCCCAGCAGAGATCCCGACTGAATCCTGCCTTTCCTCCCCACAGCCGATGACATCAAGCCGTGCCCCCGCTGCAGTGCTTACATCATCAAGATGAACGATGGCAGCTGCAACCACATGACGTGTGCCGTGTGCGGCTGCGAGTTCTGCTGGCTCTGCATGAAGGAGATCTCGGATCTGCATTACCTCAGGTGAGCAGGGCGGCGGCACGTGCCTCTCTCAGCCTGCGTGGAGGAGTTCACTGCCCGTGTTGGACTTTACTCTCCTGCTTCAGCGATCGGCTGGTGGAATTTTATTGTTTATGACCCGAAGAGGTGAACTTTGTTCCCACTTTACAGTGTTCAGATGCTTCCCACACACCAAAAAAACCTCCTGATATAATTGCTTTTGAGAATTCTTGGTGTACTGGATATTAAACATAGAGCCAGTAGTGTGATAGTCACCTTTTGGGGGGAAAAACCAAAAAGCTTATATTTGTTGTCTACCTGTTTCCTAAGTTTCGGCCTTTATTCATGTGGAAGTTGAACTTGGGGTTCTTGGCAACATTTAGGAATTGCTGGCATGTTAATATAATTTTTTTCCCTTTCCATGAAGCCCCTCTGGCTGTACATTCTGGGGCAAAAAGCCATGGAGTCGTAAAAAGAAGATTCTCTGGCAGCTGGGCACGTTGATCGGAGCTCCTGTGGGCATTTCCCTCATCGCTGGCATTGCCATTCCTGCCATGGTCATTGGCATCCCTGTGTATGTTGGGAGGAAGGTGAGTGCAGGGGGCCAGAAGGGTTTGGGCTGTGCTGGGGGCATCTGACCAGAAATTTAGCGCTGATAGGAAGGGTGGAACTCATCATAAAACCAAAATTCAGTTTCCTAAGGCTTCTCTTGTCTCCTGGGCTTTGTGTGGGCAGAGGGAAGGTGGTGGCTGATAGTCCTGGTAGCCCTTCAAGTCCTCCTAAAATGCATTTTGCATTTCTCTCGTGCCTCTGCCTTGCCCCAGGAGCACCCGAGGGGATCCCTTTTGAGCCCATCCTGTGATGCTGGACTCTGAGGGACAGTGGGGACAAATGACACACCAGCACTGTCCTCGTGGTTGCTTCTTTTTATACACAGACCCTCCTGCTCAGTCTGGTCTGTGAGGAGATCTGTGCTCAAAATGAGGTTCTTTAAGGGTTTTCAGGCAGCTGGCAAAGCTGTAAAATCACATCTCAATGTCCTCTGGGTGTCTGCTGTGCTCACCCGCTGCTTTTCCTTCCTTCAGATCCACAGCAGGTACGAGGGCAAGAAAACCTCCAAGCACAAGAGGAACTTGGCCATCACCGGCGGGGTCACCTTGTCTGTCATTGCCTCCCCGGTCATTGCTGCTGTCAGTGTCGGTGAGTGGGCTCGGCCCTGTCCCTTCTGCTGGCCCTGAGGCAAGTGGGGAGCCCAGCCCTGTGCCATGGGGGTGGCCGCAGGGCGGTTTGGGCACAATGCTCTGCCTCCCACCCAGGCTGCACATCGTGATGTGCTCGAGATGGCGCAGAGCCAGGCTGCCTGTGCCACAGCCCCTCGTGGAGTCCCTGGGCACGCAGAGCTGTCTCTTGTCACGCTTTGGTGCTGATGTCTTGGGGGGTTCAGTGTTCTTGGGGTTCCCTCACTCAGCACAAAGGGCTCCTCCTCTATCTGTCTGCAAAATTGTGAACTGGGACCTTTAAAAGCAGCAAAAACACAGCTGAGAGAGTCCCTAAAAATCATTTCTGTCTGCCCAACACGTCCTTGAGCTCCTCCTAACCCAGCTCATCCTCCTCTCCAGGAATTGGGGTCCCCATCATGCTGGCCTACGTCTACGGGGTTGTGCCGATCTCGCTGTGCCGGGGCGGTGGCTGTGGGGTCAGCACAGCCAATGGCAAGGGCGTGAAAATCGAGTTTGATGAAGATGATGGACCCATCACAGGTAACCTGGAGAAGGGAAGGGGGTGAAGCAAAATGCTCTTGTAACGAAAGGGTTGGGGGTCTCGATGTCTCCCAAATCCGAGACGAGACATCTCAGCCGAGCGCTCCTGCTGCCGATTCCAACCCCTGTGCTCTCCTTCTCCGCAGTGGCCGACGCCTGGAGAGCCCTGAAGAACCCCAGCATCGGAGAGAGCAGCATTGAGGGGCTGACCAGCGTGCTGAGCACCAGTGGCAGCCCCACGGATGGGCTCAGCGTCATGCAGGGCAACTACAGCGAGACCGCCAGCTTCGCTGCCCTGTCCGGGGGCACCCTGAGCGGGGGGGTCCTCTCGGGGAGCAAGGGGAAGTACAGCAGGTAATTGCACTGCTGGGAAAAGCAAAGACATTCCCAAGGCCCGTGTGGGTTGAGTGGGTTTATTTTGGGGAGCTTTACAGGAGTGTGAGTGAGCCTGCCTTGATCTTGGGGTTGTATTTTTATATCTCGGTCTGCTGTGGGATAACCATTTCCAGGAGATCACCCAGGGTGGTGAGGCGCTGGCACAGGTTGCCCAGAGAGGTCGTGGGGTCCCCATCCTTGCAGGTGTTCCAATGCCAGGTTGGATGGGAACAGCCTGGTCTAGGACAAGGTGTCCCTGCCCATGGAATTGGAACGAGATGATCTTTAAGGTCCTTTCCAACCCAAACCATTCCATGATTCCGTTTCGGGAGCCAGTGCCGGTTCTAGCCCTCGCAAGGAGGACAGATCCCGACTGAGCTCCTTGAGACCACAGAGCTGAAGCTTCAGGTGAATTGGGAACAGCACAGAGCTCCTGCACGTCCTGCCCAAAGCTGTTTCAGCCCTCTCACCCCAGCCTGGAGGCTTGGACGCTTCCTGTTCTCCAGCAGTCTCTAGCAAGCAGGGTCACGGCTCTCCAAGGCAGGAGATTACAGCACAGTTTTCCTCCCAACTTGCCTGTGAGTCAGTTCGTGGGTAATTAGAGCCACGTGTTGATAGGGCAGCCAGGATGTAATCACGGCTCTGCGCGAGATCCGTGGAAATCGGCTCTTCGCAGGAACCGTGTGAGTCATGGATGTAAACACCGCTTTACCTCCGTCATGGAAAACAGAATGAATTTGCCTAAATGGAGCCAAAAATGAGAATAAATGAGAGCGAGCACTGGGGTTAAACTCCTGCCATGCTGAGCTGTGCCAGCTCACAGGGGTTCTTGATTTCCTGTGAGGAACAGGGACTGGTAGATGCTCCTCAAGGACATTTAAAGCATTTCTGAGGAATCCTCTTCTTTCCTGCAGGCTGGAAGTCCAGGCAGATGTGCAGAAGGAGATTTTTCCCAAGGACTCGGTCAGTTTGGGGGCAATCAGTGACAACGCCAGCACTCGAGCCATGGCTGGTTCCATCATCAGCTCCTACAACCCCCAGGACAGGTAGGAGGACATGGAATGCTGAGAAGAGCGTTGGTGGAGGGTGTCCTGGAAAAATCCCCGCTCCGTGAGCACTGCTGTGGGTGGTGGGATGACTGTGTGTGTGCCAGGCTGCTCTGCTGCCGCTGCCGAGGGGATCCATCCTTTTCCTAGCACGGGAGGAGGGCCGGGAGCAATTTGGGAGCAGCCCCCGTGTGTGGTGCAGAGGCTGGGGAGGGAATCTGCAGCCCAGCCGCCCTCAGGGTCTGTTCTGGCAGTTTGAGGGACTCTGGAGCTTTCCCAGCTCAGCTCCTGGCTCAGCCTGGGGATATCCTGGCTCCAAGGAGAGCAGCGAGTGCTGCTGTGCCCCCGGATCCCACTGATGTTTGGGAGGTGTGATCCTCCCAGCAGAGAGATGCAGAGCCCAGTTGAAACCAGTAACAGCTCCCAGTAACGCGAGGGTGATTGTTCCTGCAGGGAGTGCAATAACATGGAGATCCAGGTGGACATCGAAGCCAAACCCAGCCACTACCAGCTGGCCAGCGGCAGCAGCACGGAGGACTCCCTGCATGTCCACACCCAAATGGCAGAGAATGAGGAAGAGGAGGACGAGGAGGAGGAGGAGGAAGAGGAGGAGGAGGAGGATGGCGAGCAGGAGCAGACGTGCAAACACCAAAGCTGTGAGCAAAAGGACTGCATTGCCAGCCAAACGTGGGACATCACCCTGGCCCAGCCCGAGAGCATCCGGAGCGACCTGGAGAGCTCGGACAGCCAGTCGGACGACGTGCCGGACATTACCTCGGACGAGTGCGAGTCCCCCCACTCTCAGACTGCAGCAGGCTGCCCACAGACCCCCCGAGCAAGAGGTGCCGAGAGCCCAAGTGCCCACCTGAGCCACTGTGCCCAAGCTGAGGGCTGCCGGCTGGACGAGATGGTCCAGCTGGAGTGCATCGAAGCCAGAGTGTGACCTGCTGGGAGCACACTCCCTGTCACTGCAGCTTCTGGGCCAGGGTTGTGTCCCTGTTGACTTCTGTTTGCCATCCTCCAGCTGGCTCCCCCAGCCTCGCCTCGGGGAGTTGCTGTTTCTTACATGAGGAAAAAAAAAAAAAGGAAAGGAAAAAAAACCCCACGAATCCGTGATATCCTTGCCCTCTTTTTGTTTTAATTTATTGGTTCAAACTCTGTGAGGTGTGTAAGAGTGTAAATATGTACGTGTGTCTGTATGTCTGCAACCATCCTAAGGGACTCTTGGAATAAAGACTGGTTGTCATTGGACCTGAATCCAGCTCATCCTTTCCAAAGCTGCAGGAAAATGCAGCTCTTCCTTTCCAAAGCTGCAGGGAAATGCAGCTCTTCCTTCCCAAAGCTGCAGGGAAAGGGCTGCAGCTCCTCCTTTCCAGCTGCCTTTGCCCACGTGAATGCTGTTCCCAAAGGCTTGGGGAGGGGAGAGGTCTCTCTTACCCCTCTCCCTGAGCAGCAGGGCTGGGTATGGGTTAAAGGAGGGGAAGAATGGGGTAAAAAGCCAAATTTCCAGCACTTCTGGGTGATGAGGATGCTGAGAGCAGTGGCTCAGGTGGGATACTGGGGACAGTGCCTTCGAGCCTCTGCCTGGACCAAGCCCTTCCCAGACCAGTGCCAGGCGCCAGGGTTGTCCCTGTCATTGAATTGTTGTGACAAGAGCTAGGGGCTCTTCCCACAGCATTCCCGTCCCCATCCCACTCCCTGGAGCTTCCCTGGAAGCTTTATCGGGACGATGGCCACCGAAGCGGCTCCTCTGAGTCCCCTTGTGGCCAAGTCACCCCCAGCCCTGACCCCTCTGCTTTGCCCTCTCCCTGGCACTGGGCAGTGCTGGGCAGTGCCCTGTGCTCCAGCAGGGCCCTCAGCCTGGGATCTGCCTGGCTGGAGCCCACCCTGCTGCCGTGGCTTTGGGCTGTGCTGGGGATGGATGGGGAGGGGGTGAGGAAGCATGGAATGGTGCGGGGACATGGAACGTGCGCTGGCATGGCATGGCATGGCACAGCATGTCACAGCTTGGCAGCAAGGGGTGGGACACGCAGGAGGAGGTGGAGTTCTCCCTTGTCCCGGGGAGCTGGTCTGACAGGAACTGGAGCAGCAGGAGGGTGGCTCCGGTGTCCTGCTCCTGCCCCATCCCAGTCCTGCTCCTACCTGGACGCATTTGGATGGATCCGACTGCCCCGGGGCTGAGGACAGGGCAGGCCCCCGGAGCATCGAGGGGCGCCCGGTGACGATGTGCCAAGGGGGTGAGTCTGGCTCTGGCGTGGGGATCACGACAGGAGGGCTCCAGCTCTGTCCTCCTGCAGGGGAAACTGAGGCAGGGAGGGAGGGAGAGGAGCTGAGGGGCTCGGATGGGGCCAGGGATGGAGCTGGGCGGAGCACTGAGTGCTGGTGGGCGTTTGAGGGTGGATTCCAACGGGGGAAGAGCCCCAGGGTGGGTTACAGGGGGGAAAGCCACTCCTCAAAGGGCTGGATACCAGAGCCCAGCCCTGGAGTTGCTTTTTAGGGACAGCTGCGCTCCCAGAGCTCCCTCATCGCTCCAGGGAGCTCCAGCCCTTCCCAGCCCCACAGGGACCCCTGTCCCCATGGTCACTGGCCCCACACCTTTGCCCCAGTCCCAGGAGAGCCGGCTGGGGCAGTGGTTTGCATTGCTGGGTTGCCGGTGGCTTCCACATCACCTCCTGCCTCATCCCCCACGTCCTCTGGGGTGTCCCCAAGTGCCACATTCCCCAAACGTCCCATTCCCCAAATGCTGCATTCCCCAAACGCCCCATTCCCCAAATGCCCCATTCCCCAAATGCCCCATTCCCCAAACGCCCCATTCCCCAAGTGTCCCATTCCCCAAACGCCCCATTCCCCAAACGCCCCATTCCCCAAATGCCCCATTCCCCAAATGCCCCATTCCCCAAACGCCCCATTCCCCAA
>VZRL01000320.1:17673-29093 GCA_013397895.1 Origma solitaria | reverse complement strand
TCGGTGCGGGGAGAGACCCCCGGGGGGAGCAGCGCGGGCGGGCAGGGCTGCGCCGAGGGGACGGAGTTCGGGGGCGCCGGGACTTTGCCGGGATTGGGTGCGGGAGAGGCGGCGGCTCCGGACACGCAGCCCCACGGCACCGGGCGCTCGTCCCCGCCGTGTCCCGGCGTGGGCGCTCGCAGCCGGGCATCCCCAGGGAGGGCGGCTCGGGGGCATGTGGAAACGGGCAGGGGAGCGGAGCCCTTCGCCCGGCGCTGGGCAGGGGCACGGGGAGGTTTTGAGCACCGGAGCGGCGGCCCCGGTTCGTGTCACGGGGCTGAACCGGAGCGGACAGGGCAAACCAGGTCTGCTCTGCCGGTGCCGGGGCAGATGAGCTTTGGCACTGCCCCTTCCCGGCTGCCCAGGGCCCAGACAGGCTCTGCTGGGAGCCCTGTGAGTGCTGGGGAAGCACCGTGGTCCCAGAGGGACCATGGTGGACCCAGAGGGACCACCCCTCCAGAGGCACAGCACATCCCAGCCACCAAAACCAGGCCCCTTTGAGCTGAGCAGGTCACCAAGAGTGACGGATCTTTGGGGAAGCAAATGGTCCCCATGAGCTGGACCTCATTTTGGGGACTCAAGTCCACTCCTGCCTGCATTGGCCGGGCTGAGCCTTGGTCCCAGCACCTCCTGAGTGGCTGTAAACTGGTGGAGCTCCCCAGCCCAAAGCATTCCCCTCCAGGCAGCCGAGGGCTGTCTCCTTTGCTGGCTGCGAGATGTTGGTGGAGCAGCTGCTTTGATTCGCAGACTGCTGATCGCCAGGATATCTGGCATTCCAGGAGGCTGGGGGTGACTGTCAGGGATGCAGAGCTCCAGGGAGTGGAAATTCCTTTGCTCCAGCCAGCCCTGGAAGTTACTGGAGTTACACTGGGCCTCGTTGGGGCTGCAGCAGCCCCCGGATGCCTTCAGCCCTGACACGCAGCCTTGGCCTCTGAAGTTGCTGTTTCACAACTGACAGATCCAGGGAGATTAATGAAACATTCCCAAAGGGAGGGAGCGACGGGGAAAACACCCGGCACAATGGAGGCGTCTGCAATTGTGACAGCACTCCCAGTTTTCCCTAAACTAGGCCAATTCCCTGCTCTTCCTTATCCTTGAATCACCTCGGTTGGCATCTGGGAGTAAACATGGAGTTGTGTCCCTGCCCAAAACCACCTCCTGCTCCTGCCTGGGCCGTGAGGTGTCCATGACACCTTCTGGGAGCTCACGGTGAGCTGTGGGACTTTGGGTGGTGCCACCAACCCCCCGCTGCCACCTCGTCCTGTGCCACCTGTGCCAAGGGTCCTGACGAGCTCTCCCTGCACCCCGGTGAGGCGCAGAACTCGCGCTGTCCCTGTTTTCCAGAGCAGGAGCACAGGGATGAGGGTACAGAGTGATTTTCCCAAGGTCACACAGAGGTAGCGGCAGCGTCACCACCAGCTCCGTGTCCCCAGCCCTGCCCGATGGTGTGGCCACGAGGCCACCAAGGCACGCAAGCCAAGAGTCATTGGAAAAGCCCATGGGGAGGAAATCGTCCCCAGGCAGGGATGGAGGCTCCAGGGTCAGTCCCCTTTGGACCCAGAGCTTGTGTGAGTGGGTTTAAAATAATTCCTGTCATGAAAGATTAAAGCTATGGTTCCCAGGAGGGGTCTGGTGCAAATCCCCCCGGCAATGCCAGGGCAAGGGCTGGTGAGTGGCACCGAGCACAGGCCCTGCTCTGAACAGCGATTTTGGCCAGGCAGGACCATTTTCTGCCAAGGTGATGCCAAGGTGAGTGAGGAGGGGAAGCAGGAGCAGGAGGACAAGGCAGCTGAGAAATAACCTCCACACCAACGCTCTTTGGCAGCCCCCAAATCCCACCCGTGCGGGGGATGCCCTCCCATCCTTCCCACGCTGCCTGCTCCAGAGGGTCCCCGAGGAAACACTCAGGGATAGAATTTAATTTCACCACAGCCTTGCTCTGCCAGCAGCCCCCTCCTCGTTAGGCTGAGCTAATGAAGACGGGGGGAGCTGAGCTGGGCTTGGGGCACTGCTGAGGGCTCGAAGGGCAGCGGGATGATGATGATGAAAGACCCCAAAATAGGCCACGGCCCCTGTGACTTGCAAACAGCCTCGCTGCGAGGTGCCAGCCCTTAGAGCAGCTCAGTTCAGGTTTATTTTTGTGAGATGGAGAGCAGAGGTGACACATGGCTCAGGTAAAAGCTCCCCTGCCAGCACAGCTCTGGGCAGGCTCCAGTTTGAGCAGCTCCCCCACCTCAGCTGCCCAAAAAGGTGCCAAACTCCCCTGGCTGGATTCTGGTCACTGCTCAGCTCTACAGCATGTCCTCACCCCCTGAGCCACTGCAAACTGCCCTCAGCCCTCCCCAGGCTGCCCCCCAGCCTCGGGGTGGGGGGAAGGAGAGCAAAGCAAAGGTGACAATGTGACCCCAGGTGCTGATTCCAAGCTGGATGTGCTCCCCTGAGCCCACGTGGATCAGCGTGAGCAACAAGCTCAGCACTCAGAAGGTCTCACAGCTATTTGGGAATGACAAACCAACCCATTCCAGCCCTTTCCCTGCATCCCAGGGAGATTCCTGGCCGGCTGACGGGCAGCGTAAGCACTTTATTGATTTCTGCATTCGGCGTGGGAGGGATTTAATTGGAATGTGGAGGTTTCTAACCCCGGTGTCAGGCTCTCAGCAGGGATGGTGCTGTGAGAGGCAGCCAAGGTTGTGCCATCCTCTTCCAAACACTGTCTCCTGCTGGGAATTTGCTTGTGAAAAAGGGAGGAGATTCCTCGTGCACTCCCTGGCAGGGTCCTCCACGGAGTGCCATCCGTGTGCTGGTCCCGGGTACCTCCTCACGCTTTGGATGTTCATTGCTAAACAAACTCTTGCTGGTTTATGAAGTGCCCAGCAGCTGAATTAGGGCCTGGATCGAGTATAATTCAGTTAAAAGCAGAGCTGTATTGAGCAATGAAGCTGCAAATCTTTATGTGCGCGGTAAAAAGGGATACAAGAGCAGAGCTGAGTCGGGAGAAAAATCCCGGGAGAGGTCTGGTGCCAGCATCCAGTGCTGTCCAGGAAATTCCCAGGCTTGCTCACTCCCTCTGATTTCTCTGATACCACAGAGTGAGGCTGAGAGAGGCTGGAAAACCCCAGGGCACCAACTTCTCGATGGATATTTGGGTCCTGGATTAAACACGCCACGATGGCAATGATTCTGCTCCGACTTGGCAGCATTTAAACCCAAATTGCGGCACTGGGGAGTCCCAGGAGAATTCTGCATGTCTTTGGGACTCTCCAAGGTAGAAATATCCCTTCCTTCTGCCCTGAGGAATTCTTCATGGCTGGCTGGCCACAGCCTCTGTGCTCCCTGAAAAGGCTCCGTGCTCCCTGGCAGCATTTCCAGCGGCACATTTGGGCAGCTGCTCCCTGGGGAATCAGCCACAGAGCCAAGGGGTGGGCAGGAGGGGGTTGGTGGCCTATTAATATCCCATTTTTATGGGGAAGTGGGCGGTCAGCAGGAAATAATTGCCTCTTTCCCAGCTGAAGAACCACCAGTTGGCCTCGCTGCTCTTTGAAATCGCTGGATCTCAGCAAACAGCCCCGATTCCCGTGGGGCCGGCAGCGGGATGGGCCCCGATCCCACACACTCCCCGGGGCTCCCTTTATTAAAACCCTCGGGAACGCTGAGCAATGTGCCAGCCCTTCCCACACACCCCATAAAACCCACAAGCAATTACATCCACGGGTGGGATCCATGCTGGGAGAGCGGAGAAAGGCAGCAGAAGCAGCTCTGTGTGAATCCACGCTCGGGGAAAGGGCGGCGGAGCTGGCGGAAAACATCACACGGATTTTAGGGATGCTCCTTCCCCCCTGCAGGTCGTGCACTTCCAGCTCCTGCATTCGCAGGGAAGGAATAAAGAGCTACTGGGAACTGAGGCAGGAATTCAGTTTCCTGCAGGAAAGGGAAGGTGGATAACGTGGAATGAGCTGCTTCAGAGGCTCAGCTCACCCCACACAATGTCCCTTAGGGCTCTGAGGCAGCTCAGCCTTTCCCAGCAGGGAGAGGAGCTGAGTGAATTGGAAAATGCTGGGACTACAGCACAGCCTCAGCCGTGCAGGATTCAGCTCCAGGCACCTCCGGGAGAGTGGAATTTCCAGGAGAGGTGAATTCAGGAGGAGGTTTTGGGGCTGGGAGATAAACCCAGGAATTCCAGACCTATAACCTGGGCTTGGCTGGCCTGAGGTGACCTCCAGGGGTGAGATATTTCCAAGGGTGAATATCCCTCCAAGGGTGATATTTCCAAGGGGGAATATCCCTCCTAGCATGGGATATTTCTGAGGGTGAATATCCCTCCAAGGGTGGAATATTTCCAAGGGTGAATAGCCCTCCAAGGGTGGAATATTTATTTCCAAGGGTGAATATCCCTCAAGGGTGGGATATTTCCACAGGCTCTTCCTTTCCTCAGCAGTGCCTTTGTGGCCATGATCCTACAAGACACCCCAGGGTCTGGACACCCCAATATTCTCTCCAAGATTTTCTCACCCCAATATTCAGCATCCCCCCCCATTCCCAGGTGAAAAACCTTCTTCTCCCCACCCATCCAACCCATGCTCCAGCTTGCAGGGGGAGCCAACTCCCAGGGAAGTGGGTGGGCTCCTCTTCCTGGTGCCAGCTGTGCCCCCAACAAAGCCAGTGAGGAGTTGCAAAGTGTGGGGCGTTCCTCTCTCTCCAACAACTAAAAGTCCACCGACAACAAGGAAAACATTTAATGGGGTTCTCAGCATCGGGAAGGGATTAAGGATCATCTCCATGGCTCAGGATTTCTTGGTGCACAGCGGGGGCTCCGACCTGCTCCGGCCAAAAGGGCCCCAGGCGCGGCGGAATCGGGGAGGGCTGGGACACACGGGGCTGGGGGATGGAAGATTTCGGAGTCTGTGGGAAGGAAACAAGATGGGATTTTAGAAATCCTCCGTTTTTAAGCTGCCACTCATGTTTAAAAGTCCTGATTTCAGCTTAAAGCATCCCTAATGGAGGGGTGGGGTGATTTCTGCTGACATGAGAATGGGAATGTTTTCCCACACAAATTTGGCCGAGCAGATCCTCTACCAGTTTGCAGGGTGGGATTTGCTCTGGCACCCTACACTGGGATGAAGTTAAAGTGCTAAATCAGGAATTTTGCACCATTCCCTCACAGAGCAGACAGGGAATGTCAAAGATTGGACATAGGCATGAGAAAGGCTCGATCCACAACACATTCCCTGCCATCCCTGCAGCATTCCCACCCTCTGTGCCCTCTCCCAGAACACCAGCAGCGTTCCTGGCTGCCACAGGCGCAGAAGCAAAGTTTCCAGGAGTTGCACATGACTCCAGAAGGAAGCAAACACTTGGATTTGGCACCTCCAGACCCCCTATAGCCAACTGGGAAATGACAGGAATTGCACCTTTTCCACCTGATCTCAGCCAGGCTGGCCCTAACAAAGAGCTGCGACAGGGCCAGGGAGCCAAAAGTCGTGTGGAATATCTTGGAACAGTGTTTTGGATCTTAGGAAGTCATGATCTCATCACTTCATCTCCTGGGAGCAGGGAGAAAAGCAACCTCAAGGATGAAAATTTTGGTTCCAAATGATTCGCTCAGCTCAGGGAGCAGCAAACTGATTTTCCTGGGTTTGTATTTCTGTCAAACGTGGTTTAATTCTCTTTTTAGTGTTTTTGTGCTGGTTTGGCACCACTGATTTGGGTGTAGCTCCTCCTGATCTATGGCAGTGCAAGGGAAGGAATGTTGGGATCTGCTGTCATGGATTCCTGGATTTTAGAGCTGCTGACTTCACTATCCCATCCCTCTCTCAGGTATTCCTACACAGAGGGGTTCTAGAATATTCCTGACCACCCTCTCTGGGTGATTTCTCCCTCACCTCCATCCACATTCCGGCTTCGGAGGCTTCAAGCTCTGGGTGTTGCAGCTTTGCCGAGCGTTCCCCTCCTGCCTCAGAGCTTTCCACCCTCTCCCACCACTTCCCAGAAGAGTTTTTTGCTCTTCTCCAGCTCTTCAAGGTCTTCCCAACTCCCCCACATCTTACGCCATCAGGAAATTCGGACACTTTCTACGCTGTGCCTCCCCTCAAGGTCACAAATTTCAAAGCGGATCCAGGCACTCCGAGTGCTGTTCCTTTTCCTCAGCTTTTTCCATGATCTCTGCTCTCTGTTCCTGTGGGGTTAATTCATCTCTTTTCAAAGGCCTCCTCCAACTGAAGCTGGGTAAGTCAGTGGTAGCTCCTAAAAAAAAATTTTTAGCTCCTAAAAAAAAAAATTTAGCTCCTAAAAATACCCAGGGAAGACAACTACGCCGGGATTTAACGGTGCAGCCGAGGAGGGCGAAGTGCTTGGCTGCAGCTGGAGACTGTTTTGTCTCCCATCCCTCAACTCCGTCATGTCCTCCGTATGTTCCAGCAAATTCATCAGCCATGACTCACAGACCTTCCCCGTGCACATTCCTGTCTGCTGACCGCCCCTTCCTAAAATTAGACTCGACTTTTGTTGCCTCAGTCACGGGGGAAGGTGAGGAGCTGCAGACCCACGTCCCTCCCTCGTGTCGCAGCCAGGTTTGGAAGGGACTTCTTTTCCAGGATGGGGAGGATGATCCATCTCCCTCCTCGGCTTGTCCTTGGCCCTGCTGCTGCAGGGAGGGTGAGGATGAGGAGTGTTCCCATTGTCCGAGAGGAAGGCTGGGGAATTCTGCCTCATTCCACAAGGGTTGCTGGGAGAAGGTGAGGATGAGGAGTGTTCCCATTGTCCAAGAGGATGGGAATTCTGTCTCATTCTACAAGGTTTGCTGCAGGGAGGGTGAGGATGATCCATGTTCCCATTGTCCAAGAGGAAGGCTGGGGAATTCTACCTCATTCCATGAGGGCCAGGCCCTGGGAGGTGAGAGTGCCCTGGGTCAACACCGACTCCATCATCTAATCCAGAGAGGAATGACATCCCTCTGTGGAATCACAGAGGCCACATTACTTGCTGCTCCTCCTCAAGTCCCAGCTTGGTGGGAATTCAGCCATCCAGTGACTTTTTTTCTCACCGAGGGACTCACTAGGATCAGTCTGGCTCAAATAGCTTGTCCAGACATCCTATTCCTAAGGGTCTCCCTGCTGGCTGTGAAAGGAATGAGGGATCACTGCGCCAAGTGACCTTCAGCCGGGGAATTTTGTGCTCCTCTTATTCCTCTGCTCCCGAGGGAACATTCACCAGGAGTGATGTCAGGCACTGACACTCCAGCTTGAATATTTTCAGCCCTGTCCAGGCGGCTGGGAATGACCGTAAATCCAACAAGTGTCACTGGAGATGGGCTCACTGCACCCCTCTTGTACTGGTGACCTCAGGCCCAGCCCCAAAGGGATCGTTATAATGAAATAAAAGCATTAATTTCTTATAAAAGTCAGAATAAAAACTCTTCCTCACCCTACTGACCTCCATGGGTTACTCAGAGCATTCATAGCTTTGGGTTCAGGGCACAAGCTGGATTCTGTGAATTAAATCTGACCAGAGGAGAAGGAACAGAATCCAGCTGGGAAGGCTGTGCCAAGCCCAGGAGGTAAAACCTTCCCCTGAGATGCCAGGATGGGCTTTGGACTCGGCAGCTCCCTCGGGAAGAGGCACCTGGGGGAGGATGTGCAGGAGCCTAGGCTGGAAAATCCTGCTGGAAATCCAGCTGGGCTTTGGAATTGGGAACAAACACAGAGCCTTAGGCTCCTGCTTTCCTGGCCTGCCCTTTCCACATTACAACATCCACCAGAGCTGTGGCAGCGTGTCCTGGCAGCTCCAAGTGGATGTGCTCTGACATCAGCCACAAAACGTTGAATAAAAACCATTTTCTGCCAGGCTTGCAGGGAAAAGCAAAAGAAACGCTCCCGGTTACTCTCTGCTCCCGCGTTTCAAACCTCCAGAGTGCCCATCAAAGCATTCCACGCGCACACTTCCAAGGCAGAGCTGGAATTTCCTCCCAGCTGTCACTGTCAGACCGAAATAGGGAACAACAGGGAAAAACGTGGCTGGGATGAGATGAATGAACTGCTCGGGGCTCGGCTGTGGTGTTCAAAAGCTCTTCCCATGGTCAGGTGTTTCACACACGGAATTCTGGAATGGTTTGGGTTGGAAGGGACAGAAAGGTTGGCCATGGGCAGGAACAACTTGTGCTGTCCCAGGGTGCTCCAGCCTGGCCTTGGATCCTCCCAGGGATCCCGGGGCAGCCACAGCTTCTCTGGAAAGCCTCCACCACCCTCCCAGGGAAGGATTTCTTCCCTGTATTTAACCTAAATTTCCCCTCCATCAGTTTGAACCTGTGTCTAATGCAGCTCATATTCTCACCTGACATATCCTAGAACGTCCCGGGAATCGAGACCGGGAGCAATTTCCAAGTCACCCATCCAGGAAGGACCCTGAGGAAGGTCCTCCTGCACTCCTTTCCTCACCCTCCCTGTGTGTGCTGCCCCTGTAAAGGCTCTGCTCTCCCTCCTTGCAGACAGCCCCTCGGCTCCAGTCAATGTCACAGTCAAACACCTGAAAGCCAACTCGGCCGTGGTCACTTGGGATGTCCTGGAAGACGAAGTTGTCATTGGATTTGCAATTTCCCAACAGGTACCGTGCCTAGAATTACCCAATCTCAGCCACGTCCATCTCCCCCCCAGGTTCCCATCGTTCCCAAATCCTCTGGCTGCAGTTTAAGGCCATTCCTTCTCGTCCTGTCCCTCGCGGTCCCGGAGGGGATTTGCCTCTTTGCAGCGGCGCTTTGCAAAGCGTTGGTGGCTGCACAGAGGGAAGGATCCCGATGGTTCTCCACACCCACGCGTTGGGCAGGGCTGGAATCAGTGGCCTTAGGTGCCAGCAGTGCTCGTGGGAGGCCTCTCCACCACTCTGTGCTCTCCTCTCTCGGCTTCCAGAAGAAGGACGTGCGGATGCTGCGCTTCATCCAGGAGGTGAACACCACCACCCGCTCCTGTGCCCTCTGGGACCTAGAGGAGGACACTGAGTACATTGTCCATGTCCAGGCCATCAGCATCCAAGGCCAGAGCCCTGCCAGTGAGCCAGTCCTCTTCAAGACCCCCAGGGAAGCTGAGAAACTAGCCTCTAAAAATAAAGGCAAGTGTGGGTGAGTTCCTAGGTGGCCCCTGGGACGCAGGGCTCCGCAGAGAGGGACCAGGATCCTGCGTGGTGAGAGCAGCTGGGAGAAATCCTGTGAGAAAAACACACACCCAGGGCTGAGTGTCCTCTCACAGCCCCTTGGGGACAAGCAGGAGATGCTGAGGGGGCCCAGCAGATAAAGATGGAGGGGGCACGAGGTGCCAGGGAGATGCTGCTGGAGGTGGCTGCTCCTTTCTGCCATTTCAGGTGAGATTTAGAAGCACAGTGAGGAGGAGGTTTCCAGCTCTGTGAGCTGCTCCTTACAAGTGGAGAATGCCAGGGGGAATTCCTGGGCAGCCTGTGAGCTCATGTGGAACCAGCCCTGCATGGCACTGTGCTCACAGGGCACTTGCGGGACTCACAGAGCTTGGATTTCAGGGAAATAAATACCCAGAGGTGCCCACTTTTCTTGCATTTTCAATATTTCTGCCAAAACACAGAGAGCTGAGGGTGGAAGGGACCTCTTGAGATCACCCACTCCAAACCCCTGCTCAGTCAACCAGGGCAGGTTGTCCAGGATCACATCCAGCTGGGTTTTCAATATCTCCACGGAGAAAATCAGACACTTTCTCACTGGCAACTCCTTCCCTTGCTCCTCTTAAGCCAAACCAGGCTGTTGAGGGTGTTCTGTCAGCAAGAATCCTGCTCCAAAAAGGGCCTGGCAGTGCAGGGCTGGGGGTCACACAGCTCCCTCCCTCCCTCCCCGGCCTGTTCCAGGGCTTTTGGCCGTGGTTCTGAGGATGTGAGCTCTTGACTCTTTTCATTTAGCTGATTTGGAGGCTGTAAATCCTGAATTGCTGTTTATCTGGAAGCACTAAGAGGAGCACTGCTCCTTTCCTGGGGGCCTGAACTGTAATCTCCTTAATGCTTTGAAGCCGAGGAGGCGAATTGAGCCCTGCAAAAAGGCTCTGCTCATTCCTGAATCCCAGGGCTCTGCTGGAAAATATCCTGCCAGGCTCCCCATGCTCCTGAGCTGGAACTGCTGGAGCATGCAAGGCTTTGTGACAGGCGCAGATGGCACTGACAGGGACAGGGACAGCAGAGAGAGCAGCCACGGGGACAGATAACGTCCCACTGGTTATCTGCTCCTCCCTCGCCCCATCCCCTCAAGATGTCACAGAATCACAGAATCATGGAGTCCCACACTGGTTTGGGTTGGAAGGGACAGAAAGATCAGCCAGTGCCACCCCTGACATGGGCAGGGACTCCTTCCACCATCCCAGGGTGCTCTGAGCCCTGTCCAGCCTGGCTGGGACACTTCTAGATTCTCTGGGAAATCCATCCCAGCCCCTCCCCACCCTCACAGGGAGAAATTCCTTCCTAAAACCTAATCCAAGTGCCCCAAGGAGCCTCAGGATGCCGTCCCTGCTGGCTCTGCCCCTGCCACCCTGCTGGGCTCGGGGGCACAGGGTCTGAGCCAGCTTTGGGGTCTCACGGTGTCTCTCTCCCCTTGTGCAGATGAGGTGACAATGAAGGAGATGGCGAAGAAAAACCAACAGCTGCGGGCGGGGGAAATTCTCATCATTGTTGTGGTGTTGTTCATGTGGGCAGGTCAGTCAAAAATCTGTCAAAAATCTGTAATGTCCATGGGTTATCCCTTAGGGATGGCTGGCCTGGTTTGCATGTGGAATCATGGAAAAATCTGGAAAGAAATCCTTTTTCCCACAAAAAGTAGGGAGTTCTCAGCTGTAAGGACACCTCAGGTTGGGCTTTGCACCTCAAGTTTGGTCCACCAGGAAGCAGAAAATGGATTTGATGGAAGCAATTCCCTATGGCTAATTCTGTAATCTCATTTTTTCCAGCCTGACCTCATTATGATCCCCTCAGCCATAGAATCATGGAATGGTTTGGGTCAGAAGGGACATAAAGATTATTTTGTTCCACCCAAACCTTCCACCAGACCAGGCTGCTCCAAGCACGTCCAAGGATATCCAAATATCCCAAATATCCATCCAAATATCCAGCTGGATATGCCTGAGTCCTCCAGATATTACAGGTTGCAGTAATTATCTGGATATTACATTATTCCAATGCTCAGGCAAAACAGAGATTTAAGAGCCTTGCTCTCCACACCCACTGATTTATATTTATATTTGTATTTATATTTGTATTTGTATTTATATATATTTATATATATTTATATATTTTTATTTTTTATATTTATATTTATATATATTTTTATTTTTATTTTTATTTTTATTTTTATTTTTATTTTTATTTTATATTTATATTTATATTCATAT
>VZRL01000320.1:0-17271 GCA_013397895.1 Origma solitaria | reverse complement strand
CTGCTGGGGAGTCCCGGAGCACACGGCCCAGGGGGAACGGTTCAGGTGACCCGAGGAGAGTGGCTGGAAGGGGAATCAGCAAGAGGAGAAATCCCTGATCCACCTGGGTTTTAGTCCTTTTGTCCCAGTCAAACCACTTTTCCACAGGAATTTCCCCATCTCAGAGGGGGATGGAGGAATCCAGGTAACACTGAATCAGATCCATGTATATATATTTTTTTCTTTTTTAAAAAAATTTTTTTCCCCTTATTTACATTCCTAGAGCCTGGACAGCAATTATTCCTAAAGCCAATAACCACATAAAAACCTGAATGAAATTAGAAGATTTCCAGAACCTCTAGGCCATGATTTTCTTCAGCGTTTATGCCATGTTTTAGTTGTTCACATCCCAATTTCAATGCCCTGCCAGGGAAAATAATCATGAATAACTACATGGGGTGACTGAACAACTGATTCATCTCCCGCTGTAGAATAATCTGAGGCTCGGATCAACTGGGAACAAAGAATTTGCTAATCCCACAATTTCCCTTCCAGACAGATGACTTACATTTAAAAAGGAAAAGGGGTGTGGGGAGGAACTCTCTGCATCAAATGGGTTCTTTAAAAGGTCTCAATACACAAAAACCTCCTTCCAGCTTTGAACCAGTCCTGTGTGACAATCTTTGGGCAAATCCAAACTGGAACCAGTCCGTGCCCAGGGCGCTGGACTGAGCCAAGCCTCAGCTCCTGCGTTTCTGGAATTTTTCATGGCATTTTGCTTCTCCGTGCCTCGGTTTTACCCACGGAAATCACACGAGGTGCGGCTGTGGCAGATGTTAACACCTTTTCTCCTGGAATCAGCCATTTGTCCACATTCCCAAAGCAAGAATTTGGGCCACTGTGTTTATCACTAAAGCCCGGGGGCAACTGCCACACTCATTTTAGAGAGCAGTTTGTGATGTGATGCTGCAAGATTTAAATATATTTCGCTATTAAGGAAGATTTTTCCGGGAGGGAAAAGCAGCATCTGCCTGCATCTACTTCACCTACGTGTCTGGAATCCTCAGGCAGAGATGTTATTTGGTCAAAACATCACATAAAAGCCTCTCAGACAGACATTTGCAGTCCTCTTACGTGCCACGGCTGCCCCTGCTTCCCTCTCCACGTGCCTGAGTTGTGTGGGAGGAAATTTCCACTCGCAGCCTGCGCTGGTGCACATTTGCAGGTGGTGCCCCTGCTGCTGGCACAGAGGCAGGTACAGAACCTCTCCTCTGCCAGCTCCAGCTCCTTCTCCTCCCCTCGGAGGACACATTTTCACCGGGCAGAAATCCCAGGAGAAAAGCAAAGGCCTCGCCGAACCGCGGGCTTGGTGTCGGTCCAAAGGCAGGGCTTGAAACACTTCATTACAGGGAGGCTGCGATGTGATTAATTCCTCTCGTCCTGTCTGACTGGTTCAGCGTGGAATTAGGGGATGGAAAGAGCCTGGCTGTGGGATGGGAGAAACTGGGAATGCTGCTGGGGCTGGCCAGAAGGGATGAGTGATGGTTGGTGCTTCCTCCCGCCAGGGGTGATCGCCCTGTTCTGCAGACAGTACGATATCATCAAAGATAACGAGCCCAACAACAGCAAGGAGAAAGCCAAGAGCGCCTCGGAGAACAGCACCCCTGAGCACCAGGGCGGGGGCCTCCTGCGGAGCAAGGTGAGAGCTGCGGGCAGGGAAACAACCGAATTGCTGTGAAATCAGCCCAAAAAAAGGCTCTATTCAAATCCTCCCCACAGCAGGGATGCGGGAAGGGAACACCTTCACACCCACGGCTCTGCTGAGCAGGACAGCAGCGCTTCACTCCCACCTCCTGCATCCCGTGTGGCCGTGAGAAATCGGATTTCAAGGCACATTTCTGGATTATCTGAGCATCTCCGGAGGCAAAAATTAGTTCCTTGGGTCCTCCCACAGCAGCCCTCGCAGGCACGTGGCAAAGAAGGCGCTGCTGTTGTAATTAACTGGAGAGTTAATCAGCAGGAGCAAGGATGGTAACACGCACAACGTTAAAGTGTAAATAGGTCAAGCCTTTAATTTTTACCAACTTATCTCAATTAATTTAATTCCTCGTGTTTCTATTCACATCCCCACCGTATTTATTTAGTATTTTAAATAGTTCACTAATTCGTGAACCACACAAGCCTAAAGCCTCAACTCTGACCCTTTTTCATCATCATGAGGGGGTGGGAACGAGAATTTTCACCAAAAAACCCAGCAGACTGCACTGAGCTCTGATGTGGTTTTCCCCTTCTATACATCATTTTTTCCTCTGTTTTCTCTCCTAGTTCCCCAAAAACAAGCCCTCAGTGAACATCATTGAAGCATGACAGCCTGACACCTGAGAGATGGACTCCATCCCTCACTCTCACTCTCTGCCTCTGAGCCGTGATGACTGGGGAGGTGAAATATTGTCGGAGCAATTTGGAAAACAAGACCTCGTGCTTGTCACTCGCTGGCATCCACCTCCTCATCCGTGTTCTGCAAAACATCTGGCCAGGAAGGGAAATCCTGCCAAAAATAAAAAAAACCCTGACACCCAAACAAAGAAGATGGAAAAGCATCAGGGGGACGGATGCTGGAGTGATGTGTGACTTGTGAATCACCCGGGTTGGAGCAAAGTCTCCTTTCCACCCTCACGCTCCGTCTTCTGGGACAGTTTTCCAGTTTTTGGGAATGCACAAGGTTTTGTTGTGTCTTTCTCTGGTCTCACTGTCACTCCATCCCGACAGGATTCCCAGGCACATCCCTCTCCGAGCAGGAGCGGAGGGGAGCTCATTGCAAACACCACCGAGAAGCCAAATTTTGGCTGCTGTGCGCTCTGGCCTTGCTTTGTTCATCGATGTGTGTCGTGTAGCACGTCTTGCAGGTGGGCTTTTCAAACAAAAAAAAGGCATCCCCCAGTTTCCATTCCCACCAGGAGAACTCCCCTGGTTGTTCTCCAGCCAGGCTGCAGCACATTTTCCGCTGTTGCTGTCTCTCCTATCTCACACTGGTGCTCTTCACCTCAGAAAAATTCGGGGAACACTGAGGCACAGACCAACATGAGGGGACACCAGAAGCTGTTATTTAGCTTCCAGGATAATTTCAACCATTTTTTTTTTCTTCGTGGTATTTTCAGCTGGGCCTGAGTCCACCACGAGTGGGATAAAAGGTCCGTAAAAATGTAGCCAGTCAGCAAAAAAAAAAAAAAAGGACAAAATACCTGATGATACCGGTTGCTATGCAAGGTCTCCAGGGGCAAGAGCTGTTTATTGTGGAAGGCTCTGGCCCGAGGGGCCTTTTTCTGAGGGCTTAAGTTCTTAAAACGCTTCTTTTAGTAAAGTTTCTGTGCGGGAAGGGCTGGTTCTCCTTACACATCCTGCCTGCGCTGTTCTGGTGACGTCGGAACGGCAGGAGGCTGCTGGAGACAGCCCTTCCCAAAAAGGGATGAGGATGGCTGGGAAAAGGGCTGGGTTCTCCTCTCTTTTAGGAAGAGCTGGGTGTTTGTAAGCTGACAGGATCCCTGGGGATTGCTGGTGCTCTGGAAAAGCTGGGAGATGCAGGACCATCACATGAAAAAGATTTACTCTTTGTAGTGTGCCATGGGGTATCTGTATTTATTTAATTCCTCCACGAGACCACTCCATACGCACTAGGGGATGAGGCAGGATCCGAATTGTTCCATCAAATGCCAAGAGCTGCTTTGGGAGAAAGGCACTGGGAATTTCTCCTGCAGATGTGCTGGCTCCAGCCAGGCCAACCCCAAAGGTCTCTCCAGTGGATCCTTTGCCTGAACATACTCTTCCATCACCAAGAAGGAGAGGTCACCACCTCTGATACAGACAGAGCAATAAACATTTTATAATGTACAATAAAAGATTAAAGGCATCTCTCGTGTCCTTGTAATGCCTGAATTTAATGATTTCATATCCACCTGCTTTGAGCAGCATTGGGGGGCTCTGTATTTCCCAAAACCTAAACCTAAACAACCTAAAATATTTTGGAGAAACCCAAGGAGGTTCAGAGTTGGCTGTGGCTGCAGGACAAAAAAAAACCCAAAACCTTGCACCATAAATAGCACCCCAGCCCTACCTAGCGAAATTCTTCAGCCACGTCTGTTATCTCCCAAGGAAGAAATAGCATTTGGAATCCACAGCCCTACAAAGGGAGATTTAGGACAGATGGTACAGCATGTGCAAAACGATAAGGGAGATGCTCTCTCCTAATCCTGGAGCAGACAGCCGAGCAAGCAGCCCTGGGAGAGCTGCTCCAGAGGAAATTCAGCCTGGTAATTTGGCAGGTCAGGGGGTTGCATGTCTGCTTTTAAAGACAGTTGTCCCTGGGAATTCAGACCATATCCCCCTTTTTTTTTTTTTTCCCCACAGTTGTTGTTCCCTAGGGACAGGTCTCAGCTATTTCTTCCCTCACTCATTCGGTAAAACAGAATTAAAGTGTCAGTGCGGGGCAGAGTTCAATATTCACATGTGGCAGGAGGCACCAGGGTTATTTTGATGCCCCATAACTGCAGGCACGGAGAGTAAGGAAATAACGCTGTAAATGAAGAGAAACAAACGCAGGCTGGCAGAACTCAGCTCAGAGAGGGACCCCAAACCACCCAGTGCAAGTGATTCCCTGCAAGGAAATGTTCTCAGCCACTCTGAATTGAAGTGATGGAGCAAGTCCACACTTTCAGAAAAGGTTATAAGAGAAGAAAGTCACTTAAAATTCTGCTGAGGGTCATAAACATCAAAGCTTTAACTGCTGTCTGGGTATTAAATTCCACTGTAACCTGTGAGAGTCAGACACCGTTAATGCTCTGGCCCTGAGTGCAATCCTAAACTTATCTTTAGAAGAGGGAGCTCACTCCCATCAGCAGCTGCCAAAAGATACTCCTGAGGTGTTTTACAGTCAATAAAAGCAGAGATCAAGCAAAAATAAACCCAAGGCACACGGAGGGGAGTCATGCTGGGCCACAGCAGAACATACCCTAAAGACCACCCACGTCCCCCCACGTGTTTTTGCCCTGCCTGCTGATTTTGACTCATTGTTGGAAGCGGGAGCTGCAAAAGGGAGGTTTCAATAAATACTAAAAAGCAGCAAGCAGGAGTGGGCTGGTGTGCCAGGGATCCCAGCGAGCCCTGCAAGGGCCGAATCCCTGCTGATCTCCAAAAAACCCAAGGCGAGCAGCCCTCCCAGCAGGCTCGGGATGAATCCCGATGATTTCCAAGAACCAGCTGAGCAGAGACTCGGGGCACAATAGGAGCAAGGAGCTGCAAACACGAGCCTTTGCCAACACACTCGGGGCGTGTTTCGAGTTAAGCACCGCTTGCCTCCCTCCTTGCGAGCACTGTAATATTATGCCTACAAGTACAATTTAGCCAATAGATTCCTCCCCCACGAGTTTAGGAAAGCGGAGCCGCGGGAGGAAGTGTGGAGCAAACAATCCTGCACAGCGCGTCCTTCCAACTCACAACACAGCCCCAGCCACTTGTCACCCCCTCCCCCGGGCCACCAGGCACCGGCACAGGCTCTGTGCTCCGTCTGCTCCCGAGGAAAATGGGAACGCGAAGAATTTGATTCCCTGACACTTCAATAGAAGCCGAGGAGGAAACACCTACACAGCGCAAAGTGTTAGCACAATCTCAGCTGGTAATGGCTTTCTGGAGGAGATGTAAATGGAGAGGAACAGGCTGCTGGTGCCAGGGTTTGCCAAAGACACCAAAGGTTACGTCGCTCCAAAGCGAACGGCGCAGCTGCACATCCATTTTCCCGAGCAAAATACGGCACCTCAGCCAGGCCCGAGCTTCCCGAGGAGAGAGCTGAAGATGACACCATATGTTCCACCAAATGTAATTTCCCCAGATTTGCAGAAAAAGCTTTCCTAACGACGCGTAATGAGCTATTACAGCCTCGTCTGGAAGCCGCCGCCGCCGCCGAGCTGACCAAATTTAATCAGCTTCCCAGCGTTTGTTAAGGAGCTGCCCGATCAACACGCTTGTTACGCTAAAATATCTTCTGTTTCCTCCACAAATCTGGTGTCTATTGAATTGTCTGCTGACCTCGGGGATGAAAATGATGGTGTTCCTCTCCTTGGTGGTGCTGCAGCCCACACGTCTGGAGGAGAAAGGAGATGGATTCTCCTCCAGCCTCAATTTTAGTAAAGTGAGTTCCAAATGAAGACTCTTCATTATTAGTGACAGAGCCAGGGAAGGCACAGCTTGAATTTCAGATTCCCAGATGGAGGCAGCAAAGCTGGCAGCCACAAAAGCCCTTTTTTCCCTCGGAATCTGGACACGCAGGATGCAGAGCCACTGAGTGGCAATAATGACAGAGCCCCACGATGCCATTTGACACTTTGCTGCATCGTTGTCCTTTTGAACTCAGAAAAAAACCCACTTTTAATACCACCAACTGTTAAATAAAATGTATTTATACCATCCAGGCCTGTTCCGCACCTAAATATCCTCTCAAACCAAAGAGAGAATATTATCAGCTTCCACTATTTCATGTTTCAGGATGTAATTTCTTCCTCCTCACAGCCCAAAAGTAGGGAAGAACTGGTTAGGTTTTGAGGTGAAGGCAGAAAAAAAACCCCACAGAGTAGTTTAATTTCAGTCTCGTTGTTTTCCAGCTGCTGTTGGCTGGCTGCAATACATTGATGAATGCTATTAAATTTTTAATTGGGAGGCATTTCATCAGAGCTCACGCAGGGCTTGCACAAAGCAGTTTTTTTCTGGTTTTTATTGATGTCACTGGGTTCTACTACAGCAAAAATCATCACCAGGGCCTTTGGCTACTCTGTAGCAGCAAACACACAGCAAAACACATTTTGTCCTTCCATGAAGGCTTAATCCACAGTCCCTCCCTCCCCTCTCCACCACTCTGTAAATGTCAAAGAAGGAAATTTGCAGCGTTAAAGCTGCCCAGAAGCCTCAATCCTTCCCAAGGGGCAGAGCTGCTCCATGGCTGGGCTCATTCATGGGAATTTTACACTCACAAAGAACACAAACCCTTCTGCCCCGGAGCTGTTCTGGGACACACAATGACCTGGCATGGGCAGTGCTGTCTGCTGAGAAGAATTTCCAACCCTGGAAGTGTCCAAGGCCAGGCTGGACGGGGCCTGGAGCAACCTGGGATAGGGGAAGGTGTCCCTGGCCTGACAGGGGTGGGACTGGAGGAGCTTTGTGTCCCTTCCAGCCCAAACCAGTTGGGATTCCCTGAGCTGGACATGAGGTGAAACTGCCCTCGGACCTCAGGTCAGTTATTCCTTTCCCAAAGAACTTAATTTGCGGAATTCACTGGTTTGAAAGCCATGAACCACCACGTGCTGACAACTCTCACACTTCCCAATCAACACTTCCAAGGGATTTCTCCTTCTCCCTCTATGCAAAGAACAAAATTAAAGAGGTCAAAGTCACCTGAGAGGCTCTGGCGGAACTGCCCTCGGACCTCAGGTCAATTATTCCTTTTTCAGAGAACTTAATTTGTGGGGTTCAAATTTGAAAGCCAAGAACCACCACGTGCTGACAACTCTCACACTTCCCAATCAACACTTCCAAGGGATTTCTCCTTCTCCCTCTTTGCAAAGAACAAAATTAAAGAGGTCAAAGTCACCTGAGAGGCTCTGGTGGCATCAAGAACCTGAGAGATCACTGGAGGAGATCACAAAGCCTTAACATGGCCATGCCCCAGCCCCAAAAGTGCTGTCCATGGATTCCTTTCTCCCCAAATTCTGTCTTCTCCGGGAGTCAGCGCAGCCCAGCAATGCCAGGCTCTGCTCCAAGCTTCACTGCTTATCCTTTGGACAAACTACCTTGATTTTCCCTGTCTCAGTCACTGCACATTCAGGACAGGGAGAAACTTTGCCTTTTTTCCAAAGGCATTTCCTCCTGTCCTGCTCTGGGGGCCACGGAAGGGCAAAAGAATGAAATTTATGAACCACGACGCTAAAAACATCGGTACTGAGCTGAAATTTTATATCTTCAGGATCATATGAGCCAAAAGCATCTCCAAAAATAGTCAAATTACCATGATAAAAATATAAGATGATTTCCTCCCTGAATAAACTTCATTTGCTCTCCAAAATTCCACCTATAAATACCTAAAGGAGTCACAAGGCCCTGCTGGCACCCCTGGGAAGAACATTGGGAAGATCAACCTATCCAACTCCAACTAATTTGGAGCTGCTCAGTGGCACAGGAAAGAAGAAAATGACATCTGAAAGGCGCAAAATATTTATAAACTCAAGTGCAAATCTCATGAAATGCATTTACAGGAGAAGTTACAAACGAAAGTTAAAACCACTAAGAACCAGACCAATTAACACGTCTAAATGCAGAACAAGAACCAGCACAGTCCCTCAGCAGCAAAATCCAATGGAAGTGGTCAGGAATTCTCTGGGAATCGTGTTTGGCCAAGTTCTTTCTCACCCCCCGTGTATGGGTAGTTTCCTACTGTAGGAATTTGGGTAATTTCTACCAAAAAATCAGCCAAAAAGTTAAAACAAACACAAGGGGAGCATTTGGATGAGAGGCTGGAGCAGTAGCATCTCTGAAATCTTCTCCATTTCCTTGCAGCTGGCACCTGATTTCCTCGGGGGTTTTTTTGAATTTTTGAAATTGAAACCACATCCTAAGAAGGCACCTTGAAAAGCGAGGACATCAAAGTTCCTTTCAGGAATTCTGCCTGGTACTTCATTTCCTTCCTTGCAAAGCTCTTTCTCCCTGGCCCACCACAACTTCAAACAAAAAGTAAATTTTCCTCACAAAGTGCTGCACCCACCTTAAATCCTCTCATTTGCACGTTCTAAAACGGGCAAGACAAAACCCCACAAACTTTAGGCAGCCTCAGAAAATCAAGATTAAAACCCAAACTACTTCAATGGGCTCGGTTATCTGCAGGCCTCAGAGTTCTACAAAGCTTTGACACATTACAGGCTGCTCTGCCCCTTCTGTGTTTTGAAAAAGTTGACTTTGCTACCTTATTTTTATCTTATTTACGCACAGGGATGAGCATAACTCGGAAAATCGCATTTTTAAACTGCAAAACCGTCCGGTTTTCAAAGCAAAATACAAACTGAAGGAGCCACGAGTGCTGCAAAACCACTGTCCAAACAGCTGGTTTGGAGCAGGAACATCTGCCCAGCACAGGGAGGTTTTGGAGTTTTTCTCTCCACAGCACAGAGTTTTATTTTCTCAGCAAGAACAGGCAGTGACCAGGAGGGCTCAAGGTCTGTATCCCACTCAGAACAGGCACCAGAGCTCAGGGAACAGCAAATTCCCTGGAATATTGCCCTTGCTGAAGTCCACCTTCCCCAGGGGCTCTCAGCAGAGCACAGAGTGTGTCCTTGCCCAGTCCAAACTCCCGAGGTTTTTCCGTCCTGCCACTGCCGTCATGTGATGGATGTGAATCACAGGGAACACGGCGTCTCCTGAGCAATCCCAAGTCTCCTTCGGAAAGTGCCTCATCAGCTCTTATTTACCCAACTTCTGGCCAAAAATGGATGCTTCCAGAAGGGTTTTTTAGAAGTGTCCTTGAGAAATTTGTGGATTATTTGGGGGGACAGGAGGTTCTCCGAGGGAAATTCTCACTGTACACAACAGTTTCCATTGTCTGGAATAAGTGTAGAAGAAATCACGATTTTTTTACAGATTTTTAGCCTTCCCACGTCTCAGTTCCCTCCCTTGGCATTCTGAGTCACAGCTGAAGTGGGCCATAAAAGCAGAGGGAACATTTCCTGCTGCCAGAGGTGCACCTTTCACCTCTGTACCTGCACAAACTTTCAGCCTGACTCATTCCAGGAAAGGATTTCAGCTTCTCTCCAAGAGGGGAAGTCCTGGGGGCAGATTAATCCCACCAAATATTTGGAGAAAATTCTGTCCGTGCCTCACTGTCCACCCCAGGGCTCAGAGACCTTCTGGCCTGAGGAAAGGGGGCTGGATAAACTGAGATGCCATGGAATAGTGCTGAAAACCTTTGGAGTTCTTTCTCCTCATTCCTTCCACAAGAGTTCAGACCAAGCTACAGATTTGGGATGAGGATTTCAGGCAGGTTTAGGAACCCCGAGCTCTGATTATTTCAGCTTTGCCATTAGAGAAGGCCCTGGACCAAGAGTATCACACTCTGAACTAGGCAACTTCTCCCCACAAACCCAGAAATCTGCTCTATCAATTCCTACCCCATCCCACATCTCTTGAAATGTAGGGTTTGGAGGTGGATTTCATTTGCTTTGAAGTGAAATCTCCGTCCTGAGCTCAGCCACTAAATGTAATTCCTCCTCTATGTCAGCACAGCCCCAGCCCTGCACCTTCCCTGCCAAATTAATTTGGGCAGGTAAAAACTGCTTCAAGATTAAGTTTTTTTCCCCTCAGCCAGCTCAGCATCAATCAAGAGACCAGAGCCTTTCAAGGCAGAGTCTGCTAGCAAAGAGTTCATTTGTGTTTCACAGATTTGTTTCTCCATATGTTCCCTGACACTGCTCTCCCTTTCCATCACCTTAAACACGGTGTCTGTTTTTTTTAAGATATTGATCTTTGTTATTACAGTAGGACCAGATGGTTTGCGCCTCTTTATAAGGTATTTCCTCCTCCTCTCCCTTTGGTTCCAGGGAGATCCAAGGAAATAATTTATCGGGTTTCTGCCAGGTTGTGAGAAGGCTGATCAAATTTTTAAAAAGCATCAAAAACCTCGAGAAAGCACACCGAGCCTCAAGGAGAGCTCCTGGTAGAGGGGAAAAACGTGGCTGGAGGTCAGACAGGAGCCAGCTCAGCTTCCCAGAGGTGCCTGGGTGGAGTTCGGGGCAGGGGAAGGTTCCAGGATGATCTTTAAGGTCCCTTCCAACCCAAGCCATTCTGTGATTCTGCTCCAGTTTGAGGAGCCTCGTTATTTGTGTAGCTGATACGGCCCCAGGATCACCACGGAGGATCTCATCAGGAAGGAAATAATTGTCTTTACTGCTGGATAAAGGGCAATAACAAAGTGCAAACGCTGAGCAATGGTCATCTGGCAGAAATCTTGTGTGGTCAATTATCAGCCCCCCCATCGCCAAGCAGATGTTCAAATCACATCTCATTTTTACAGCTGCTCCAGCACAGCCTCAGCAGCATTTAAATTCTTAGGGGAAGCTCCAAATAAATGAATATATTAGGATTTAATAGCATCTAGAAACTAAAATGAGAGGGAGCACAAGCAGAGCCACGGGGTTGTCTCCCAACACACTGGAGATGGCTCAGTGTGAAAAGTTTATTCTGAATATAAAACGATTTTTTTCCAACTAGTCAGTGTGACTTTTAGCACTCAATCACCCAACATAAGAATATATATGATATATATAGAGATAGATATATATAAAAGCTGTATTTATAGATATGAAAATCATATTTATAAAGAAACTGCAAGTGCAAGACGCTGCGCAGAAAAGGGGAAAGACAAAATCTCTGCTGTAGCCAGCTTGGAATTCCCTCAGACAGCACAGCAGCAAGAGCCAGGATCCAAGGAAGAACAGACAGATTACGTAAAAGATGGGATAGCAAAGCAAACATTACCCTGAGACAAATGCCAGGAGATTTGCAACTCAAAACAGAGCCGAAGATTTGTAGCAGCAATATATTAGTTACTGCTTCCCAGAAGGAATTCCCTCGCTGGCTCTAAACCTGCTAATTTTCCTTCATGAATTTCTTGGGATCACTCAGCATTTCCTATGCAAATGACACACACAAGGCACTGCTGCAGATCCAGGTGCAGGGGAACGGCACGCAGGGCACTGCCAGCCCACCGAGGAGCTTTTCCTCGGTGACAACTGGGAGAGCCCACGCTGTCTGTCGGGCTGAATTCCAAGCCTACAGCTATTTGGAATAAGAAAGGTTTGCACTAATAAGAAAATCAAATTGTGTGCATCACAGACAATGTTCTTCCCCAGCAAAAAGGGAGCTCTATTTCACTCGTCAGCCGCGCTCGTTTAGAGCTCCTGCCTGATTTTCTGTGACTCACAACATACGTCTTGCATTTTTAATTTGAAAGCAAGAGAAAACAGGCCATTTTAGCTTTCCTTGCCTCGTCCCCTCGGCATTACTTATGCTGGATTCATCCTCTGGAAGCAGCCCTGTGGCTATGCAGCTGTTCCTGCTGCCTGCCTAAGTGCAGGCTCCACACACAGAACTGTCAGCTTCTTCTGCCTCGCAAGAAATGGCAATTATTGCACCCATGAACACTCAAAATAACCACGGGGAGCCGTGCCTGGAAGCTACCAGAATATTTTGCCTCTCAGAACATCGCAGTCCTACCCATCAGCTGCCACCCCTGAGCTGAAATCCAAACCTGCTCTTTGCAACACCTTCCTTTGCACACCCCCGCAGTCGGTGGCTCTTGGATGACACCATTGAGGCAACACAGGGAAGGTGTCAAAAATAAATCCAAATCTCAGCACTTGAGCTGAAGATTTCCCCCAGTCTGAGTCCAAATCTTAGCACTTGAGCTAAACATTCCCCCAGTCTGAGTCCAAACCTCAGCACCTGAGCTGAAGATTCCCCCAGGGTGAGTCCAAACCTCAGCACTTGAGCTGAAGATTTCCCCCAGTCTGAGTCCAAATCTCAGCACTTGAGCTAAACATTCCCCCAGTATGAGTCCAAATCTCAGCACTTGAGCAAAACATTCCCCAAGTCTGAGCCCAAATCTCAGCAACTGAGCTGAAGATTCTCCCAGTCTGAGTACAAATCTCTGCACTTGAGCTAAACATTCCCCAGGTTTGAGTTCACAGGTGTCAGGGAGGTGGTGGAGGCCTGGAGGTGTCCAAGGAAGGACTGGATGTGGCACTCAGCGCTCTGGGCTGGTGATAAGGTGGGAACTCGATGCTCTTGGGGTTTTTTTCCAATTTGGATGATTCTGGGGTGGTTGTGAACTGACAAGAGCGACTTACCTCCCAACATGACAAGCCAGAGCTCAGCTCTGCTTTTCCCAGACCTGCTTTGGGAGCATCCTGGATTTTCCACACCAAAACCCCTTTACAATATCTCCCAGATATCTCTGAAACTCCTCTGAGCCAGCCCTGGAGCCAGCCTGATTCCTGTGCAGGAATTTCGTGCAAGGCAGTGCACAGAGCATTTTTTATTCCCCTCTACAAAGAAACACGCTGCAAACAAAGAACACAAGTCCAGCCAGCCAGGCCTCCTGCCAGGATATCAATTTTTTCCTCCCCACCAGCCTCATCCCATCCCATCTGGAGGTTACCTGAGGTAATAGCCACACTTTTCCTCATTTGGATTGGCACAGCCTGCAGGGAAACGTTTCTTTTGCTCAGGTTGCGCTTCTGAAACGCAGCTCCGTTGTTGCAGCCTTGAAAATAATAAACAGTGTTAATTTTTATTTTTAGTTCATTTGTCAATTTAGTTTACAGTTGACAGAGAGGGCAAAGAGACACGACATTCTCGTAGCACCGTTCTGGGATTGAAAAAATAAAAGTATTTATTTGAGTAAAGCTGCAAAGATCAAACACACTGAGAGCAAAGCAGCTGAGCCACCCAGCAGGTCACTGACCACGCAGGAACCTGCGGGGAGCTCTCCAAAACAGCTTTTCACATCACTCAAGGCCACGCTGCGAACAGCAACGCCCAGAACGCGGGGGAAAAGCCCCGGAGTGCCGCCTCCAGGAGCGGGGAGAGGAGGAACGTCCCGATCCGCTCTGCTGCTGCCACCTGCAGGGAAGCGCTCCGGGAGGAGCACAAACATCGCCTCTCCTGCCTGCAGAGCACGGCCCAAACCTGCCTGAACCACCTCCTCTCCCATTTCCCGATATTCTTCCTCCTCTTCCAGTATCCATTCGTTGTTTTCGCACTATTTCAATGCATCTTAATTAAAAAATAAAGATAAACCCAGCAAGGCAAGACCAACAAACTGGTGGAGGGAGCAGCTGGGATGCTTTTCAAAGTGCAGATTTCCTAAGAAATTACCTTTCTTCCTCCTCCTGTGGGCCAGGAATAATTTTGCCAATTTTCTTCCCACTGGTTGTCTCTTCCTGCCCAGTCTGACCTACAGCTGTGTCACTTAACTGGAAAGGGAAGGAAAAGGGGGATTAACACGTAATAAAACATTTCCCATGTAAGTTTTGCTTATACAGTTACATAAAAATCATATTTTCCTCCACTTGAAAAACCTCCTCTGTATAAACACACTTGTGTGCACATGGGCGTGACCACAAGCACAAATCCAAAAGGAAAGGGATTTAAAACTATTTAAATTACAAGAATTAAGACGTGAATTTACTTTAGAGCTGCCTGATGGCTGCTCAGCTGCTGTGGATTTGCCTTCAGCATCCTCTGGAGAGCCTGATTTCCTTGAGGAACAGCTCGTTGTTCCTTTGGAAAGTTCTTTGCTTGGTGCTGGGCTCTCATCCCCCGAGCCCCGGCCACAGGGAAGGTCAGACAAGGGCAGGGATTTTTCCAGGCAATCCTGAGCCAGGCCTTCCTGCCCTTTAGGCATCACCCCTTGTGAGGATTCTTTGGGAAAGCAGCTCCCAGCAGCTGTGGAATATCCCAAGCAATCATCTATCATTGCTTCCAAAGTTTCTCTTTCCACCTCTCCCAGGTAATTGTCCTCCAGAGGCTCATTGGAGCAGGCAGCGGCGAACAGGCTCAGGCTCAGGAGCTCCTGCAGGTCAAGCTCCAGCTCCTGCTGCGGCTGGGCCCCATCCAGAGCAGCACTTCCACCCAAAAAGCCAGGATCACCCCCAGAACTGACTGAGGAGCACTCTAGGGGTTCCTTTGGCTCCTCGGTGACCTCTGAAGCTGTTTCACTGACTGACATGCCCTCAGTGCAGCTGCTGCTCTCAGCCTTCTCACCCTCCCCGCTCTCATTTTGGCTCAGACAGCTTTCACCAGCGAGGTGCTGCTGCTCAGCTTCCATGGAATCATCTGCCAAGATTTCCTGGATCTCTTCCTCGGTGTAATCAAAGGGAGAATTCCCTTTGTCGCTGCCTGACAGCTCCAGCAGGGAGTCATCCAGCTCGCTGTCGTCGAAACACCTGCTGATGTCCAGGGAAATGGCCACGTCGTTGTACCTCGACCCAGAAAAAGTGGCAGCAAGGTCATCCTGGCTGCTCTCATCCAGGAAAAGGGAGCAGGCAGAACCTGGGGAAGGGAACAGAGGATTCCCTGCTGGATCTGGAGTGCTGCAGCCGTGGATTAACACACAAGCTTTCTTAGCTGACTGCAGGGCCTGGACCTGCACGGTGGAATCCAACAACCTCTTGGCCCTGGGAACTGGGTCCTGTTTAAATTCCTGGCATAGGCAGAGCCCAGGGGAATGAGGGGAGCTGTCTCCCATGGTGCTGGGGCTTCCTGGATCTCTGCTTCCAGCTCCAGAGGCCTGAGCCGAGGCTCATCTGCTGCTGGTGCCCTTTGATCAGCCCTTCCGGAGGAGGAATCAGCAGGAGTCAGCTCCAACCTGCCGGCAAAAATGACATCCTCAATAAAGGGAGCTCAACTGCATCCCAAAGATGCTGGAATTTAACAGGGAAGGCAAAAACACTCGCTGAGACACCACAGCTTGATTTATATTCTTGACTATTTTAGCACCCAACCAACCCTTCATTGGTTTGGGCCAATGGAAACCACGATCACCCCCACAGGCTGTGCCCTCTCCCCCAAAACTGCTGCTGATCACCCACAGCAGACCCCAGGAATCCCAAATTATAGCCTTCAATTGCAGAACACACTCGAGGCATTAAATAAGGCCTCCAAGTGTCTCAATCCCCACCCTTGCCCTTCAGAGATAAACACGTTAAAAATATTTTTTTGGGTTGGGAAAAACTGAGCAAAGGAAGAAGAACCCTGTTAGGGAGCAGAGGGCACATGGAGCAGGGAATTAGTCACTGAGACATTCACACAAAATACTCATTATAATCTAAGATCACCAGATAAGGAACCTTCCTGTAAAATTCAATAGTTCCAAAGTATTCACAAACAAACCCTGTTTTCCTCTGAGTGAGGACTCATCCCAAAAGGAATCTCTTGGGCCCCACACTTGTCTCTCACCCAGCAGGAGAATTTGACTAAGGAAAGGTATTTCCTGTCCTCTGTGACCAAGGATTTAAAGGAATGTCTTTTGTCTTTCCATTGCTTTGGCTACTGTTCAAAAAAAGGGAGGGTTACACACTCTGGGAATAAAAACCTGGGCAATTCTGCTGCTTCCTCTTGTCACTCTGCCTAAATAATGAAAATGGACACTTTCAGGATTGTGCTGTGGGAAAGAATACCTCAGGAATCAGCTGTGTGTGTACCAAACCTGCACAAGAACATGTGTGGATTTAATCCTATGAAGTGTGGTAGTTTGATAATTCAGCTCATAACCACGGAATTCCAGACTGGTTTGGGTGGGAAAAAATCTCAAGGACCATCCAGTCCCACCCCTGCCACGGGGAAGGACACCTTGAACTATCCCAGGTTTCTTCAAGCCCTGTCCAACCTGGCCTTGGACACTTCCAGGGATCCAGGGGCAGCCAGAGCTTCTCTAGGAACCTGAGCCAGGGCCTCAGCACCCTCACAGGGAGGATTTTTCTCCCAATATCCCATCCAACCCTGCCCTCAGGCAGTGGGACGCCATTCCCCCTTATCCTGGCGCTGCAGGCCCTTGTCCACAGCCGCTCTCCAGCTCTCTCGGAGCCCCTTCAAGCACTAAAAACCTTCACTAAGCTCACTCTGGAGCCTTTCCCTCTCCAGATAAAAACCTCAGGAGCCGGGAGGGCCCCGATCTGCCTCACCGAGGGCACTGAGGCGAACACCGCCTCCGCCTCTCTCCGTGAGGGACCCGCCCGTCCCTCAGCGGGCACCGCCCAACCGGCGCCCCAACGGCACCGCCCCAAGGCGGGGCCAAGCCCGCCCCGCCCCCGGCTCCTCCTCCCTGCCCAGCCCAACACGGCAAGCTCCCCGAGCCCCGGGAAAAAAAGGGGTCAAAACCCCCAAATAATGGGGGAAAATGAAGTTTCTCTGAGACAAAGCGGCCGCGGAATGCCGGGCCTGGCGGGAAGGGCCCTTACCCTCCGCCATCTTAACGGCGCCAAAGCCACGCCCCCACGCGCGCGAGCCGCTCTGTGATTGGCGGAGCGCGGGCTCCTCGCCGCGCGAGACGCCCTCTGATTGGAGGAGCGCCGTCCCATCCCCATCGGCAGCTCGGCGCTCGGCAGGCCCGGGCGCGGCAGTCGAGCGCCGAGCGGGGCTGATGCAACCCGGGGCAGGTCGGTGGGAGCGGGCGGGGTGAACCGGGGGTTTTGGGGGGTCCCGGGG
>VZRL01000319.1:203919-330611 GCA_013397895.1 Origma solitaria | reverse complement strand
CTTTTATGCCTACTACTACACTTGTGAACAACGAATTATCTTTACAGGGCGGAACAAAATATCTCCATGCAATCTCTCATGCAGAGATACATGAAGATAATATAAGGAGTGTTATTAAATGTTTTTAATACAAAATGTAGTCTTGAGTACAGGGCAGTAGAAAGAAACCGCTTCCAAACACACAAATGGGGCACGTTCAATGTGGTATGTAGAGCATTTGTTTTGCAGTGTCTTCCAACATGATGATTCTAAATGAGCATATTTCATGTCTGCTTCTGAAAATGAGATTAGAATCAGGCTCAGCCCCTGTGGAAAAGTTCTGGGAAACAAGCTGAAACCAGATCTAGTGTCTTGTGCAATAAGTTGCTGTGTGATTCAATGCATGCACAGCACATATAAACAACCATCATTTCATACTTCCTCTTGGTTAAACAGATTCTAATGCTGAAACACTTTTTATCATAGACTTTTTTATTAATCAATTCTGTTTCACTCTCCTCTCTCTAAAAGAGTGTAAATTATTTTCTCAACACTTGTTTTCCATGGTAAATAATTACATCTATTTAATAAAAAGTGAGTACTTTCTTTCTCTTAGTTCACCTCTCTTCAGTGTCTTTTCTACATGATTTCTGTTATTACTGGAAAGTGCAAGGGACTAATGTGTAAGTTGTACATAATCATATTGGATTTTTATTATTATGGATGAATAATGCATAAGTCTAACAACAACATTTTCCTATTATGTGTGAGTGATTAAAAGTGAATAGCTATTGTAGTTGCCAAAATATGTGTCTATATTTTTTTTTAAATTGTGCTTGTTCTCAACTCTAATTGTTGAAACTGTTTTGAATTGCTTTTCATTAACATATATTTGAATATACCAATATTAAACACAGAGGAAGAATAATGAAGGATTTTATTTCATCAGAACAATGGAAATGAACAGTATCTTTTGACATTTTAAAATCAAACAAATAATTGAATGACTATCCCACCAGCTTCAAACAATGATTAAACCTGGTTTGCAAATTCTGACTAGTAACAGCAGAAAAAAATATAAGGTTATCTTATTTCTTCATTCTGCTTCACTTTATGTGTTTCACTACTGTAAATACACTAACTGACTTAGTAGTGGAAATCAGAAGAAATTATTTTACTATTTAGAGAAACCAGAAACAAGATATTTTACTGCTGTAATTAACGGAATTTTACTGTCTGGTGGTCCAGAACAAGCTGAAATGTTCCCATATAGGAACACTATTGAGTCTTTTCTCTTTTACAAAATCTTGAGTGACTACTGAATCAGCTCCTCTATCTTTTCACCCTCAAAATATTATTATGGATGAAAAATGACACAATATGTAAAGCCAAGCATTTATTGTTAGTATAGCTGAAATCATAACATTTTAGTCAGAGAATTACAAGCAGTCCTTATTCATCTCACCCTTCCAGTGCTCTGAGCTCTCATCTCTGTAACTTCAGTATTAACTCTGTAACTTCAGGGGATGAAACTACAATCCTTTTATTATAGAGATACTTCTGCGAGTTTTATTTAACACTAAGTTTGAGGGAGAGAGAGAGAAAGAAACAGGAAGAAGAGAAGGGCGTGGGGGAGGGAGAGAAAGACAGTGACAGAGAGTTCGTGGTGATAGTCCTGTAAAACACAGAGTTCAGTGCATTAATCTACGTTCAGGTTTAGAGGGAATGCCCGGGTACCTCCCCTGGGTGGTTAGGGAGAAGTTTTACGCTGTCTTTTGCAACCCTGTAGATCAGGTGCAAGGCCCCAGAAATGAGTCTGGGGGCACTTTTGGGGGATCTTCGATGGTTTATGACCCCTTCTAAGATATGACAGCTGCCTCTCATGTCATTGGAGTTGAGCCAGTTAAGCCCCATCCAAAGGGATTAAAACTTTCTGGCCTACTTGGGAATGTGAATGTCCCATGGGAATGTGAATGTCCTGTGGGAATGTGACCTTCTCGGGGGGAATGTGGGGAGTTTCACAGCTGAGCCAGTTTGTGTAAGGGATGACAATTGTCATGATAAAAAGCCCCATCCCATCTCTGCAGGGTCAGCTTCTTATCTGGCCCAAAACTCAACTTGTAGCCTCTGGTGGTGTAGCCTCTGTCTAATGCGGACCAGAAGCTTTGACACCACACAGCTAAAAACTCTCTTCCTCCCCCTTGGTTGGGGGGGGACAGTGTGCAATCCTGGCCTCAGCAAATGGATCTGCAGGCTATGGCCTCCCCCCGCCTTGCTCACTTCTGCTTAGACCTGAGATAATTGGAAAATAGCACCACTTTTGTCTTATCTCAATTTCCCATCAGGTGGCTTAACTCACGGTCTAAATTCCTAAAATCCAGGAGGAATATTTGGGGGCGGGGTGGGCTTTAGTGGTCACAGCTTCTTTCTACAGTTTGTCATAGTGGGCAAAATCCTTTGGTGATCTTAACAGTGTTTAAAACAATTGTGATTTTTAAGTCTTTCACAGATGACAGAGGCAGATGGAGTCTGTGATGAGTTTTCAGCATTTGGAGTCCTCTCCCAAGACATTCACCATTAGGAATATGATATTAATGTTGCTAGTTTCTTAATCTTTGCTCCCTCTTCCTTCCTTTTGTTTTTCCTTCATACACCTTTCATTCATCTGGGATTATTTTTTTGTGTTTTCTCACAAGCTTTCACACTTTGTTTTTAATCCAGTGGTCTGCAAATCCATATTACATTCCAAGTTTTGCATGTTAGATTCTACATTTTTGTCCTCCTTCTTTTGTCTACAAACAGGTTTCTCCTGCTTCACATCTGCATTTTTTTAACTAACCATGGCTGAATTTTATATAGCAGGGGCAAGTGGAAGGAGCAGGCATTCACCTCTTCTGATGTCATGCCTGTACTCTTCTACATGTATCTTGTGTCTCCACTTCTCCAGGTCTCTGTACTATTAGGTTACAGGTTTGCACAAAATTTCACTCTATTTTTAAAAATTATAATCCCTGAGGCAGAAAACTTAAAGTTTGTTGTCATTGAGAAAATATTTCTAATTCCCTTAATTCCCACTGCCTATTCTCTAATAACACGTCTCTGATTTTAACCCAAATCTTCATCATTAAGGTGTGAAAATTTCATTGTTGAAAATGTCCTATAAAATAGTTTATTACTTTAAAATTATTTTGCCATAATGAATCTCTCTTATTTTGAGTAGATTTTCACTGAAATATTTCATTGTGTGTCCTTGATGTATGATTCATAATGTTAAACTGCATGGACCTAGGTGTAAGAAATTCATAACAGTAGCCAAAAATACTGAGAAGAACCCTACAGACAAAATAGTTACTGCAGAAATTCATATTAGTGGATACTTTTGCCAAAAATCCATTTAATTGTTATTCATCTACAATACTTACCAACAGTGAGTCAAAAATTATTGAGGTTCTGATTTTTCTTTTCACTATCTCTTTTACAGACCTTCCATGTAAGTTAGAATTTGGAAGTACTGTACCTATTGTTCTTTAGAAATCAAAATACAGCAATATCTGACACCAAATTAAAATAGTGAATGACTTTGTTTAAATAAAACAAAGAGAATTAATTTGTCAGTAGTTACAGGCATAGTCTGATTACTGATATACTGTTTAGAAAGCTTCTATTAAAGACAACTTTCTATTTTAAGAGCATTAAAAAGATTATCTTAGCTACCTTTGAACTGACAATAATATTTAGAAAGACAAAAACTCTTAACTGACCAAATGAATATCCGCTCTGAGACAAATTCTTATACTTTTAAAACTTGTTTTGCTTTAAGCAAGGAGAGGAAGTCATAATGTGAGTTATAAAGAAATGAAATTTTTTAAGCAGTTCATTAAGAAGCCATCACAGCCTTTTGGTTTTTTTTAAATAGTTCTCTTGATTTTAATGTGCTTGAAACACTATTCCATTGAGAACATTTCCTTCAGATACATGACATTAAAAGTTCTTTATTTTCATTATAACATGCTTGCCTTGCTTTACCAATGCAGCTTTTGTTTTTTTCTCTGTATCAAAAGAACTTTATTTTTCTGTGGTGCCACAAACCGGAATAAAGGAATATACGCATAGGATTAAAATTGTCTCACCATGACATGAAGAAATCCATTATCAGTCAGAAATGTGGCAATTAGGAAGGTGGCAAACATGGAACAATCGCAATGACTAGAAAGGGATGGTTGTGGCCTTCTGGCTTCAGGAGATGATCCTTCAGCTGTCTTGCTTTGTACCTTAAAAGGTACACCAAAAAGGTGGCTGATATATGCTGCTGACTTGTTTCAGAAAGTTCTCTAGTTGCTGCAAAAATCTCCTGGCTTAATAGTCAGTCAAGAATTGATGTTTTCACTGGAGATAAAGGGGGTTTTGGGGCTTGCTTTGAGTGATTTTCATGAGGAAGATTGGTGTAATCAGAAAAATAATCTCATGTGCGATGTTAAGGTTCTTGACCTGTGAAACAGGGGACATGACTTAATGAGAAGTTACTTTCAAGGAATCTATGGAAAGGATAAATTTACGACAGTATCCTAGGAAATCTGAACAACACTATTTAGGTCATGATAAGCCACTTTTGGCCCATCTAGTGGGCTAAAATAAGCCAGGGAATGTTAGCAATTAACATGGGTACATTGGTGGATGTTGGCAACATTTTTAAGCATAGAAATACATAACACTTTTTAATCTTGAGAAGGACAATCCCTATAACAGTCCACGAATATTCCCACAAGCAGGACTCCACCCAGATTTACTAAGGATGCTGAGAGACTGTCACAAAGTCCCTGTGTGTCCACGGGGGCAGGCTCTGCCTCGCAGATTCAGCAATAGGCTGGGTCCCAAATAAGTAGATGGACTTATAAGATGTACTGCGCAGTGCATTCTTCCTCCTGCACCTGGACAGCCTCCTATGTCTCTTAAATTTTCATGTGTGATAGATTTATTTAGCTCATAAAGCTCATGAACTTATCACGACTCATATTTCTTGTTTCATAATTCATTGTAGAAATAAAGTTGCCACTGACATTTAACACTTTGAAGTGTTTTCATGTAAAGGTCACCTTTACAAATAAGGACTCTTTTACTTGTGGGAAGCATTTTAACAAAACGGGTTGGGGTTTTTTTTCAGTTTGATAATTCTCATCACAATAGTTCAAACTCCAAAGCATTCTTAAAAGGAAAGGCAGCCTAGGTACAGCAAGTGAAAAATGCTTGGTATCACTATCAGCTGCATCTAAAATCTTCTCTGGAAGTTTCTGAAAGGTTATGAATGCAAAGCATAAAGATTGCTGATCTCCAAAAGTATGTTTTTATAGGGCCAGATAAGAAAGATTACAAGATATCTCAGTTTACAAGATTTGTGCCTTTCAGAACACGCACTACTTTGAAATACATTTTCACAGTCTCTTCCTTCCACAAAGTCTAGAGGAACATACAACATATTAAGCAGGTTGAATATTATTTCTTTCCATAGTGAGAAAAAACAGTTAAAATTTAAGCAGAAATGTGGATTTCTCTCATGTAAGATGAAAAAATTATCCTTTCAAGTCTGCAGAACGTAATGCTAAACCCAAACTCTTAACTATGCACTAGAAAGGAATTGAATCATATTCCCAATACATTCCTGAGAGATCTTCTCAGAAAAAAAACCAGCAGAGTTTAAACAGAACAGAAAGGTCACTCCTTAGTGTTTTCCTTACTGTTACCTGTGCAAAATGCAGAATTAGTGTGTGCCTGTATCCCATGACTGCAATTCTCTGCCCTTAGAGTTCAGAAGGGCAGTTGTGAGAGGAAATGAAAGGACAGAAAATGAAATGTGGAAAATTCATCAGTGACCACCAAAAACCTGGAAACTACTGAAGTAACTAGAATACTGAGGTGTCCAGGGTCAGTGGGTGTACTGATGACTGTAATCATGATTTAGAGGGTAAAAAACTCCATCTAACTTTGCATCCCACACAGATAAGATTCATCCAGAAAAACAAACAAACAAACCAATTAAAAAAAGCAAAAGGTAGTTTAATTTAGCTCTGTGTTGAAATCAAAACCATTATATAATGAAACCCACAACACAGCAGTATAATTACAGTAAGAACTTGTACTTTTGCTATTAGAGATTTCTTAGGTGGGTCAGGTATTACCCAAAAATATGATGGCAATTGCTCTGAGACTATTTGTCACTGCAAACCAAATCAGTTAAATAGTCTGATCCAAAAATAAATTCTTTAGGACCTAATTCTTTTCTAAAATTGCACTGAGAATTCTTTTTTACCCATTGTTTTTGCTCGTCACACTCAAAATTTTGAAGTCCTAATGCAACCCCCTTTTCATTCTTTTGAAGTCATATGAATCAAACTTTTTTTTTTTTCCTCCACCTAGGACACTATCAAAATGCTCATGAACTGGTGGCCTGTCTTTCTAATTTTTTTTTTCTTCATGGATTTTTATTCTTCCTGCAGAGACAAAACCAAGGAAACCTTTTGATGTGGGATGCTGGATTCAGTCCACTACTATAGGGTTTGATTAATAATTTATACAATTTTGTAGAGTATCAAAAGGACTGATGGGTAGTGTTGCACTTAAGTGTACCCTTAATCATGACCATAGGCCATTATTCCTTGCAGAGTTAACATCTCCCAGGAAAGGAAATAACTCCTAAGACAGAAGTATTTCACTTCAAATCATTTACTTTAAAAGTTTTGGGTAAAAGGAAAGAGCTGCAGTAGCTTTTGCTACTGAGCTAACTTTTCATTTCCAGTTACCTTCACACAGATACATGTGCAAACCCCATAGGACATTCTGGTTGACTTGAAGCTAGTGATATTATCTTTCCATTTTCTCTAAAAGTTTGTACAACTTTTTCGGCTTTGTCTGAGCTTTTTGCCATTGTACAAACAACGGGGGAAAATGCAATAATTTCATTATATTACTCCTAGTTCTTAAAAGTTAATATATCTGTGTCCTTCTTGAAGGAGATTTTCAACAGTGAGGACCCACACTTACTGATATAATACTTTTGATCATTTTCTCAATATGTTTTTCAATGACAGTTCCTGTCATTGAAAAACAGTGATAGTTGTTTTTCCTGTGCCTTATGAAGCCCTGAAAGCCACTGTTTCCTTTTCATCATCTGTTTACAACAGAGAGTATAATGTTGCAGTATACTAGCAATAACAGTGCTGAAAATTGTGGAAAACACATTTTTAGATGCTCTGAGAGATATATGGGCAAATCTACCTTAACTGTAATTTCCTGACTGATAAATATAACTTGGGACCTAGATGCTCTTTACTTCCTTTTCTATTCAATGTACAGAAGGGCTTCAAACCTTGCGATGCATCAAATCAGTCTATATGATGAAATTCTTACCTTTGTGCTTATTTAATAAATACATTTAGAACTAAGATACCTAAACCTCAGATGGACTCTTATACCCAGGTAAAGACTCATGATGTTCAGCAGCTGTGCATAAAGTTTCAGCAGTGAAATTAGTTGCATTCAGTTCTGAAAAACAGAGTCTTGGGTTTTTCCTTGTTATTGTAACTATTGCTCTACTCCTAAAACACAAGGTACTGATTTCTTGGACATATTTTTACAAGTTTTGAAAATGCAAATAATATTCTGATCAAGACAGCATAACCAGGTGGGACAAGGGTAAGGTATATTTCTCATTCTCTTTTTCTCTGCTGAGTTCTTTGGATTGCTAGCCAAACAAACAAGCAATACATTTCACTGTCAATCATTTAAAAAAGAAATTACTTTTCCTTACATCTTTTCAAGACCTTTCACTATGTATGCCCAGGTCCTTTTCTTTATTATGTATTTGTTCAAAATGTGCTGAACTATTTGAAACAGCTTTGGTAAGAGCACAAAGGGCATAAAAGCAATATCTTGATGAATTTTTATTTTTCAGTGCATGCTATACATGCAGAACAATAGAAAATAGTGTGAAAGTTTTGAAATTCATGGATGATACAGAAACTTTAAAAACACATGCTTTTTCAGATCCTATTCATTTAAGAGCCTGGGTTTGTGCCAAGAACAGTAATGAGCAGATATTTCAAACACCTAATCACCCATCTTTCTATTATGGCTGTAGCACCACAAGGAAGAGTCTTTGATACTGGTAATGTCTGACAGTAACACAGTGGATGACCTACTTTACTCTGCAGGGAATTTAACCTCTGCATTATTATAACCAGACATCAGATGTCAAAATACAGGTCTTACAAGAAGCTTATGAAGATCAGGTAGTTACTACAAGAAAAACTGCTGAATTTAACTTTTCACTTTGTAGTTTGTTTTTTTTTTTAATATGTCAGCTTACAAGGACTAATAAAAATAATTGTGGGTAGAATACATTAAAATTTAAAAATACCCCACAACAACATATTGGAGGGATTGGTTATCCATTTACTATTTTTGGTCCTCTGGAACAAAATATTTGATTCTGAAAATTAATATACTTTTGCTCTTAACACTTATTTGTCCACATTGATTTGAATTAATTCGAAACACAAAAAGTTGAAAAAATGACTTTAAGACTTCTGAAATCTGCTTCCATTTTTTCAATTAATAAAGTTTAAAGAGTTAAAAACTATATTCAAACTTAATGCTTTTAATTATTTATTTTTATCTTGAAGGCAAAATCCATTCTAGACTCTTAGAAACAAGAAGAGCGTATACTATTTTCTAAATTGGTAAAAAAAGGTCTAATCTAAATTGTTGAACCAGAAATCAAAATATCTTAGAAAATCTGAATAGGAAAACTCAAGATATAGTTTAGCACAATGTTTTTTATCCTGTGTCAGGACAGCCTTTTTGTATTATGAAAGGTTGGAACAATCTTGTGAAACATTTGAGATAATAGATTAACATTCCTATTCCCATTAATCTTCATAATTTTGACAATTTTTTCAAAAATACTACTAGTTTTGTCAAAGCAATGCTAAAGGTTTAAAGCATCCTACATGTTTCTACATTCATTCTAAAAAGAGCATAACTTCTGTTTTAACAGTGACTCATTGAACTTCTGTGACAGTGTCTTACATTTATCTTTCCTTTTATATACTTGGAAGTTGGGAAAAAATTACAATTTGATTTTTAAAAGGGTAGATCATTCCAAAGAAACACGCTACCTTGTGAGGAGCCATTTCAATTTTGTTTTGTCTCAATACTGGTTGTCAAAGGCGTGTGGGGGGAAGGGTTGCGCTTGTGCAAAGGCAACTAGAAGATGGGAGACAGCCTTGTCTCTGGGCGGACTTCCCCAGGCAACACCTCACATGGGACAGGCAGCAGAGACACTGTGCGCTACAGAGACACTGTCCTCTACAGAGACACTGTGCCCTACAGAGACACTGTGCCCTACAGAGACACTGTGCCCTACAAGACACTCTCCGATCGGATGGCGAAAGGTCTCCACCAATGGATTGCAGAGAAGGTTGGACTGAGCCAATTGTCTCCTGCTAGAAAGCAGACCTTGGGAGGGGCCAAGGCGTATAAAAGGGAACTGTGTCACAAACTTCAGGCTGGCTTGGGGAGGGCTTGCTTGGGGGGGGATTTTTGGAGGCTGTGCTGTTTGCTTTTGAGACTTTTTGTGGATGCACTATTCTAAGAACTCTCGCCTTTCTCATGAATCATATGGGAAACAAAGATAAACTGAATTCTTCTTGCTCTTTTCTATGACTATGTTTTGGAACTGAGTGCTGTAAGGGCTTCAGCCAATTGCCCTGGGGTGTGGGTGGCTATGGTCCAATTGCTGTTAGACTCTTACCATGTATATAAGTAGAGAATTATTAATAGACTTCCTCTTGGCTCTTCTGTCGTCTCTCTGCCTGTTTCGCTATATATCTGTGAGCTCTCAGCAACAGCTTTTGGGTGGGGGACTCACTCACTCGCTCGCTCCTTGGCTTGCCCTACTCCTTCGCATGTTCCTGCCTCCCTGTGTGACCTGTGTGCCTCGCAGGCTCATGATCTGTGTCCAGCCCTGCCTGCCCGCCTCTGCCTCTGCCGCCTGCCCTGTCCACCTGCATGCCTCCAACCTGCGTCCAACCTGCCTCTGATCCAGGCTGCCGCCATGACCCCCTCCCACGACGCTGTCCAGGATCCTGCACCACCTGCCTGATCACCTCTCACTGAGTGCCAGCCCTCCATTGCCATGGAAGCCGCGCCATGGGAGCCACGCCTGAGGAGCACTGCGCATGCTCCCCACAAAGGCCACACGCACACCGCACCCTCCACCGCTGGGACGTTGACGGCACCATCGGTTCTGCTCGTGGTAGTGTCCGCTTTACCTCTTCGTCTCTTCTCTCTCTCTCTCTCCGTACATTTTCCATTTTCTCTCCTTCTTTTCCAGCCCTCTTTAATGGAGCAGTAACTTCTTTCTTTTGTTTTTCGCTACCAATAAACAGTTCTGAGATACCAAGTCTGTCTTGTTGGACAGACGGGAAAAAAAAAAGACTTGAAATTGGAAGACAAAAGGTTTTTTTAATAATTTAATTTCTTGTCTTCTAGGGCAAGAAATTGAATAGTTAGAGGACTGATCTTGACATTTATGATCAGAGGATGAGCTCAATGAAATAAAATTTCTAGTCCTCTATTTTTCTATTTCATTGGTTCTGTAATTTCCACAAGACAATATGATATCATTTGAATCAGATTACAATAAATACTGTAGAAACTCAAAATAACTGAGGGATGAGAACTGTATGGTTTTATAGGTGGAGCCTCCTGAGTACAAACAGAAGGTGAAGAATAATTTCTATGATGTGCTAGCTATTCCCACCTAAAAAACTGCAGAAATGTTGTTTTTAAGTCATTGACTGAATTTCAGTTTTGTCATAATTTTTGGGGTTTTTATTCTGCAGAATGATTTCTTTTTCCATTGCTTTTAAAAAGGACTTCTGGATAATCTTAGGATAAAAATATGATGTAAAAATAATAAATGCTAACAAAGTAATAGAATTTTTCCACTAAAACTTTAAAAAATTTAGGAGAAAGAAGTCTAGGGCAGGTGGATTTGGAAAAGAAAAATCAAGTTTCTTTGGAAAACTAATTACTTAAGAGAAAAAAATCACATGACGTGAACAGGACTCTGAAATAGAAATTAATAGAAAACACACTAAATCACTTAAAAAAGATCAACATATTTTGTATTTTCTTAGATGTGGTAATTGTGAAATAAATTAGAATTTCCTTGGGTTGTGGAAAGCAGAAAAGGTCAACAACATGTTACTTTTAGTTTATCGTATTGTTAAAAAAAAAAAAAAAAGGAGTATCATTTACAGTCATCTAAAGAGAAATTATTACAGCAATGTCATAAAAATTCAGCATGCCAAAGAGAAAATCCAAACAGTGCCATAAAGCCCTCTATGAAAGAATTAATGGTTCCACCTTTTTAATCCATTTAAATAAAAAAATGCATTGGTTTAATGTAAACTTAATAATAAAACTAAAAAATAAAAAAAAAATGAAGAGCATATGTCAGGAAATTACATTACACCTTCAAATAGCAAATCTGGACCTGTTCTAGTAGTCTGAATAACTTCTACAGTCAAAGGTGAAAGATAAATTATATTGTTGTATCCTGTTTTAATAACAACATTATTTTATGGTCTTTTGATCTCTCTGAATTAATGAGCTTTCATTTAATTTAGGAGGGCTCACTGGCACTCAGGTCTTTCTCAGCTAGTGCCTAAGTGTTTTTCCCAAAGCTTTTACAACTGTATTTTTTTCACCTATGGCTCATTCTGAAGATATTGTGTCTATTAGCATCTAAACTACAGAAGAGTTTTATTCACTTATTTACAATATAAGGAAGTATTTAATGTCCCCTTTAAAATGACTCACTTAAACAGGGTTTTCATTTCATTCAGGAGATAAGGTTGCCCTGATGATTCTGAAAATGGAAGCATCACATCATTAATTTAGGAACCAAGGTGAAAGTGCTGGTGACTGTAGTAATAAATATAAGATATGATATCTTTCCTAAAAGGAAACAAGATTAAAAAAAGGGAACAAAATGTCATAAAAAGAGACAATTTCACACTCGTGGGTTGAGGTAGATGTTATTTATTACAAAAGCTCACGAGGTTCGGAATATCCCGAGGTACAATAAAAAGAGAAAACAAAAAGCACAAAAAGAAGGTCCCGGTACGGTAATAAGACTCCCCCGGCTACCGGCTGGCTGCCGAAGAGAGGAGATCCTCAAGGCCGGGTGGTGAACTGAAGCTAGCCTTAAGTTCAAAGAAAATTTTAAGCATAAGCCCCTGAAAGGGGTAAGAGGCCCAGCACCCGACCCAATCTCTACCTCACTGCTATTCAGCGAGGAGAGACACCAGGCACCCTGCACAGACCCACGTCTGCTGATGTTGGTGGCAGAGGGACCCAGCTAGCTCGCTCTGAGGCTGGTCAAATTTGGGTTTTTTATAAAGTTTTTGATGGGTTGGTCTGAATTGATATCTCCGCCTTCCTGCCTGCTGGTGATTGGGCGTACTAATTAATGAGGTGGACCTCCCCTGCCAATAGATGGCTCGTATCTAGGGGTAGTTTGCAAAGGCGGGAAGGTTCCTCATTAGTATTCCACTTGCAGGGGGCGGAGAGATGCGATTCTTCTATTTTTAGATTGGGTGGTGCAGTGTGCCTGTAGTATTGGGATGGGTGATGGGCTTAAAGATATTAAACACAACATGAAAACCGAGTTTTTAACATGAATACAATTGCCAAAATAAAGGATTTTTAAAGATACATAGATTATGAATTTAGGATTACATGGTTTTAACAATTTCAACACCTTAAATACTCTTAAACAGTTTCTTTTTAACTCTACAACTCCTACTTAACAGTGTCTTTTTTAACTTTACAACTTCTACTCAACAGTTTCTTTCTTAACTTCCTAGCTTCTACTCCAAACACCACCCCTTTCAAAACATCCCCAACCAAGTTCTCTTTCTTTCAACCTTATAATCTATAACTTTATTAAAGTCTTGATTTTCTAATTTTATTTAACAGGTACCATAGTAATGGCCAACTTGAATATGCGAAAAATCACTCATTTTACTTATAACAAAAATGATTCTCCAAACATTTTCTGGATCTATTCTTAGCAAGAACTAATTATTTTCTCTCCCTTTCTCTTAACATAGAAGGTACTGGTATATAGCAAAAAAATTTGCCCAATCACAGTACTTTTCCAGTCTCAGTCCAAAACCAAGTTTTTGTTGTTACACAACTTTGATTCAATGAAGGTACAGACATTTCAATTTCCATTTTACAGACAGTGAGGGCCTTGATTGCCTGTATTGTGGGTAGGTGTCAAGGTTTTGGCAGTGGGAGTGTATCTGGGGAGGCCTGGTTAGGATCAGCCAGGGATGTCCTGTGCTGGACACAGCAGGTTCCAGCTGTCTGTGACCGACCCACCATGGGGAACAGCTGAGCCCCACAGCCATGATGGACACACCCTGGGGACAGCTGGGGTGAGGGAGGGCAGCATGGTGAGGTGGAGTCACCAGCCCCGGAGGTGCTTAAGGAAAGACTGGACATGGCACTCAGTGCCATGGTCTGGTTGACAAGGTGGTATCTGGTCAAAGGTTGGAATCGATGATCTCAGAGGTCTTCACAGCCTGATTGATTCTGTGAGGGGACAAGGAGAAGGAGGCAAGGACATATTCTAAGTGTCCCAGCAGGGATTCCTCTGAAACCTGTGCAGGAGATCAGGGTGGAAGGGGGGTCCTTGTAGGCCATGGAGAGATTGCAGCAGAGTAATGTCAGCACTGCAGCCAATGGAGGACTCTGTGCTGAAGCTGCAGCAGAGTAGGATATGCCCTGGATAACCTGTGGACTATTAACAGTCCGTGTTGGAGCAGGCTTATCTTAAAGGACTGCAGCCCATGATAAGGAACTTCACTGGGCCAGAGGAGAGGAGTTCAAAGGAAAGAGCAGCAGAAAGGAACAATTACAGACTGACTGCCCATTCCCCATCCCACCTACACCACTCAGAGGATGCAGGAGAAGGAGGAATGACGAAGTGAAGTTGAGCCTGGGAAGAGGTTGACTGGGGGAAGGTGGTGTTTTTGTTAATATCCTTCTTACCATTCAGGTGTACTTTAATTGGTAATACATTAAATTACTTTTAGATTTGGGTCTGTTTTGCCCATGACTGTTACTGGTGTATGATCTCCCTGCCTTTGCATCAGCCCACAAATTTAATTTCGTTTTCTCCTGCTGTCCTTCTGAGGAGGGGGAGGAAGTGAGTGGGCATATACCTTATCTTTTACTACCCTTCTTCGACTGCAGTCAGAAATCATGGCAGTAGTTTTTATGTTTCTTCCTACTTAAAAATAATTATGTCTATTTTCCAAAATAGCCATATTATCACATACTGTGGGCTTGCAAGTAATCTTATGTGTGAGGATGGTTACAATGCAGAATGGTCTTTCCAGTTATCAGCTAAAGCTTTTGCAGGTTTTCCAGCCTTTCCATATTTGCTTATTTTTTATCCAAATACTCTTTTTTGTGCAAAACAGGTTAAGTACTTCCTGAAGCAGAGAACAGAATCCACAACATACTTACACTTAGTTGTGTATAATATTCAGAATTGTATTTTTTCTGGTCCTTTCTTTCTTGATCAATAAATCTTCAGACTAAAACAGGAGGTGAGACACCAATGTCATCACCAGTAGATTAAGGAGGGCACAAAAACCAGGCTTCGCATGCTGTGTCACTCCTCACTGAAGTCAGTACTGACTATTTGTAAAATCTGTAAAAGACCTGCAGCCTGTTATCAGCAATGTTATTACTGTATTTATTTAGTTACATGACTATAGGAGTCAGTGGAATGTTTAATATTAGGATTCTAGCTACACTTGAGTGTACATCAAACTGCTAAACCCTGCTGAAGTGATAATTTTGGTCATTGGCAGAAGTGGAATTTTGGGTCCTTGGAGCAGTAATTGGTTACCTTTTCAATACCTATACATTTACTGGAGTCAGGAGTTTTAAGAACTACTTTCTCTTACTGAACTGTTGCTAAATTTAGCTGGACCATCAGTTCAGCAGGTAAATTTTCGTGCCCCCCAATGAATTTACTTATGTGTATCTATCCATGTATGGATGTATATTATCTGTGTACTCAAATGTCAGCAAATATCTGCAGAAGACTAATAGTGTTTTTCCAGGACAAAGTCACTTTCTTTCCTTTCATCCATATGTTGTAACCAAGAAGTTGCACATTGCAAACTAAAATTTCAGTTTAGTCCTGGTAAAATCAAGAGTAGTTCAACAGTCTCCAGCATGCTAATTTCTGCAAGCTGATGTGTAAAACATGCAGTTAACTAAGCCTGTAATAAAGATTGACTTTTATTGTTAAATAAGTAGTTTATAATGTGTTAGCTAAGGTGCCTGATACTTTATCACAAACTTGAAAGGCAGGATATAATAGCAGTTCCAATGATACTCTTTACAAATCATGGCTAATCTAAATTGAGGTAGCCTCTGGAGTGAGCTCTCTTCCACTTATATCAGGATTAGAATATAAGAATATGTACACAAAAGTACATGAAGTAGCTGATATGCTGTAAGCTCCCACTTAATTTGGTCTTTTTAGCAACTTGTTTACTCATACACACTACTGTTTGCTATATATTATACCCTTCCACAAGTTAATAAAAATTCCATCAGAATGAACCATTATTTGGAAAACACTTATTCAGATGTAATTTTCTGCCATTTCTGTTAATATTATTGAAGCACTAAAAGTTTATACAGAATGAGGACTCCTGCATTTTTATTAGGGAACATTCAGATATCAGCCTTTTACTTTGTAATGAAGTGTTATTAGACAATGTTACTCACAGATTTGTAGAATAGGCAGGAATATCTTTCACCAGATCAGGCTGCTCAAAGCCCCTTCCAACCTGACCTTGAACACTTCTGGGCAGAGGTACCTCAACTCTGGGAAACCTCTTCCAGTGTCTCATCACCCTCACTGTCAAAAATTTCTTCCTAATGTCCAGTCTAAATCGATAGTTTTTTTCCAATTTAAAACTATTGCCACTTGTTTTGTTACTAGAGGCCCTGGTAAATAGTCCCTATCTTTCTCATAAGCCCCCTTTAAGTACTGAAAGGCCACAACAAGGTATCTCCAGAGATTCTCTTCTCCTGGATGAACAGCCCCAGCTCTCTCAATCTGTCTTCACAGAAGTGCTCATGCCTTCTGATCATCTTTGTGGGTGTGGACAGACAGATCCATGTCTGTCTTGTATTAGGTATCCCAGAGCTGGATGCAGCACTTCAGGTGGGCTCTCACAAGAGCAGCTAGAGGGGGAGAATCACCTCCCTTGACCTGCTGACCACACCGCTTTTTATGCAGCCCTGAACGTGGTTCGCTTTCTGGACTTCAAGTGCGCATTAGTAGCTCATATCCAATTCTTTGTCCACCGATATCCCTAAGTCCTTTTCCCCTGGGCTGCGCTCAGCCCATTCACCCATCAGTCTTTGTGGATGCGGGTGAATTGCCTTGACCCAGACGCAGGATGTTATGCTTGGACTTACAGAACTTCATGGGGTTTGTATGAGCCCACTGCTCAAATCTGTCAAGGTGCCTTGGGGTGGCATCCCTTTCCTCCAGCAAATCTGGTGCAACATTCAGCTTGGTGTCATCTGCAGACTGGCTGAGGTTGTACTCAATCCCACTGTCCATGTCACTGGTGAAGATACTAAGTACCTTAAAGGACACCACTTTGTCTGGTTTCCACTTAGGCGCTGAACCATTGCCTATCAATACTTGGAGGCAGCTAGCCAAAGAATTCCTTACATATTAAAGAGTGTACCCTCCAAATCTTTGTCTTTGCAATTTAGATACAAAAATATTGTGTGGGACCACGTCAAAGTCCTTGTGGAAATCTATGCAGGTGACACCTGCAGCTCTTTCCTTGTCCACTGATGCAGTTGTTCCATTGTGGAAGACCACTAGATTAGACAGGCATGATTCCTCTTGGTTTAGCCATGCTTCCTATCTCTGTCTCCCTGTCTCTCATATGTTTGGGCATATCTTCCAGGAGGACATGCTCTGTGATCTTACAGGCAGGGAACTGAGGCTGACTGAAAAAAACTGATCAAATAGACATAGAATGTAATAAGTAGACAGTGTGGAATATAGCAGCCCACATTACAGCAAGATTTATTCATTTTTTGCAAGCTATGTGAAGACTTAGGCTATTTATGTGATTGCATATTTGATTTGTACAGGGATTCTTCTTTCCTGTCCTTTTGATGTGAAGACTGATTCTTAAGCACAATCTTATAATTCAAAAGGATTTATAAAATATATCAAGAACAGGTCATGGAACGTGTGATATGGAATATGCAGATAATTTGAACAACTAATCTGAACCTCACCAAGGATTCTTTTTAAAAACCACTGAAACCACTGCTTACTATATCTGAAAAATTGGTTTACCTGCAGGAGTTCTCAAATTTATTAATGGGCAATAGTTTCAGTGCCAGTAAAATCAGATTAAGAATAAAAATGCCTTTATAGTATAATTATATAACTGAATGTTATTGCTCATCTTGTAGATAAGCAATCACAAAAGCCCTTGCAAGAGAAATTAAGAATTATGTATTTTTTCAGGTGAATAGATTGCAAAGCTGCTATGACTTGTTATCAAGAGTACAGGGAATCAATTCAACTTCATATCATCACAATAAAAGGAAGAATCAAAGAAAAGGTACCTTTACAAACCTTGTCTCTTGGCAGTAGTTCCATGTTAGTGAGTTTATTATCTTAGATACCTTTAGTATTTTGGAGTCATACCTCAATTTTAACAAATTCAGTGCAGTAAGTACCCAGATATTTTATCAGTGCAAAGAGATTTTTGGCAGTCATAATCTTAATGATTTTAGTGATTTTGTGGGAGTTAAGAGAAGGGTGAAAAATGCAAATAGAAATTGTTAATTATATGGTTACTGGATAAATTATATAGAAAAAGCTTAGTTACAAAAAAGGAAGAAATATTTGGCATCTAATAAAAATGTTCTCTTTGAAATCCTTCACTTTATTATATTAGAGTGTGGGATATGCACAAAGTCTGATCATTTTAAATAAATGTGACAAAATACACTCAATTGACTATTTGCTAAACCAACTTAAGAGTAGAAACAAATCTAAAATATAGGGCTCATGGCTGCAACTGGTCCATAGAAAAGAAATCAATTTCATTCTACCACTTGTGGCAAAGAAATTAATTCCATTATTCTAATTTAATTTGTCAATGCCATTATTCATTGAGAAAGACAAGCTCAGTAGAAACACCAAGAGACTGAGAACATATTAGATAAAAGACTGATTCAAAGAACTGTTCCAGATAAATGTATTTGTTAAAGGTGATGCAATTCATATGTATGCTCAGCTTCTTCAGGTTCTAGAAATATCAAGATGGATGGTGTCGTGTGCATTTGGGAGGCACAGATGGCCTGGCATAACTAGTATTCATTTTATGACTTGAACATTGCCTCCAAAATTAATCCAAACAAGTCCATGTCTGGGAATACTGGGACTTCACAGAATTGATATTCTAGGGAAGATATTTTCACAGCTATGCCTGCAAGTTCATGTTAGTGAGGATGGATTTCCACCAGGGCAAGGAGCAGTTAGCACTTTTGAGATGAGAAAAACAGATATCCGATGAATAAAAAAGCCCAAACTAAACAATAAAAAACAAACCTACAACCAAGTGACAAATTATCTCAACCCAGAATCACTAAAAAGTGGCACGTGTGGAGAAATGGAACTCGCCTGGCAAAATTGGGTTAATCACATTCTGTTAGAAGATTTTTGGAAGGTTAATGAATTGTGGTTCTTCATCAGTCAAATGAGTATTCCATGGAAATTCTACAGTTTGAGGATTTGGGTGAGGTAAAGATCAGAGACCTTGATTTTTTAATAGGGAACACTATGAGCACCTGTTCCACTGTGTCCTTAGGCAATTAGCATTTGAAATGGCAACTCTGAAATGAGGTGCATTTGAGGACAATGAAATTTGTTCAAGAGAGGAAAAATTTCTGCAGTACTAAACTGCTTGTTCTAAAAAAAAAGAAAAATTCAAATTTTGATAACATCAAGAAGACACTGACAGTGAGAGCCTTTTTTTCACCAAAGCAGGCTTACCTAGATCTACAGTTTGTTCTTAAATGGGGATGAATTGATTAGGTCTGTGAGAAGTGCCACCTACTTGCAAATAAAAGAGGAAGGTAATTCAGCAGTTTCTGTAGGGGAAGTTTTTGCTGTTTATTTGGTTGAGGACTCAGGAATGGATTATGGGACTGGGTAACATCTGCATAGGGCTAAATCATATGTTTGCAAATCAGCAACTGATTGTTTTAATAAAGTGAAAAGTAGTTAAAGGATGGTATGGTCTCTTCAACTATTTTGACTGTGTTATTGAAAGTTTACAAGAGGTATGTGAGTTGATTCTATATAGTGAAAATAGTTACCCAAATTGTTGCAAGTGATTGATAGTGATTATTCTTGTATACAGAATTTCTGAAGTGACTTTAAATTACTGTGTCAAAAGATATAGGAAGGATGAGTTAAAGTCAACCTCAGGAAGAGGAAAGAGGGAGAGGAAACAGGGAGAGCATAGTAGTGTGGGGAGGATATAACTTGAAATGAAAATTTCTGTTGAATGCTTTGGAGGCTCAGAGGACTCACTGTATGTCTGTGAAATGTTGAGTTCTTCAGGGAGTTGAATGGCAAATTTTCTTATTGTACTATAAAAAAGGAAAAAAACCAATTCACAACCAAACCCAACCTTCCTACATATTCTGATCTTTGGAACGACATAATGAAAATTGAAGGTTTGTTTGAAAGAGACTTGTTTTATTTTTAATTTTTTAATTTGATGGACTGATATACATTATAGACGTTCCTTTTTTTGTGTGTGCAATGCAGAAATCTCATACTGTTCCAGAGAGGGGATACTGCAAGGCACAAGTGGATTTTGTGTGTATGTGTGTGTGGCGAGCTCTATACTGTCTTTGAACATGTAGTTTTTCTGTTTGTTTTTTCTAAATTTTATGGTTTCTGCAGGCGTTTAGCTCATTTTCAGAAATGTTCATAACATTTACTGAAGAAAAGGGTTTTCTGCTATTGCTTGTACAATCATACTTGTGTCTCTACACACAGTTTTTCTTAGATGAGTAACATTTTACTGAACTTTGATTTTAGGTATTACGGTAAAATAATTATCTCTTATAAGTTGAGTTGGTGAGCAAAAACTCTTATTCATTTATACAGACCCTGACCACTAAGAGATTGTTCTGGTATGACAAGTGTAACTTATGACAATATTAGTTATATCTGTCTGTTTAGGCAATATCTATTCAAAAGCTGATGAAAGATGAAAATCAATTGCTTGGGATGTGAGCACTGTATAGTGTGAGCCTCTTTTAACATGTGTGTTTTATCTCACATTGTTGCATGTTTTATGGTTTTTCTGGAAGATTTAAGGTGTCACAGTCAACCTGAACAGCAGCCCGAGGTGTTAGTTTGATTTCTAGGCCTGTGCTAGCTCATTCTAGAAAGCAACATGTCACTCTGGCACCTCTTTCAGTGTATCGAAGGGAACTACTGAGGCAAAAATATTTCCCAATTATTCACATGTTCCATTCGAGTATTGACATAATGGGGAAAGAGTTGTTGTTTACAACTCTTTTCCTGCTTTCTTTGGCCTTCTGGTGCTGTTTTTGGCACAGGATTTTTGACTGGATAGAGATGCACGTGTATAAAGAAATATTCCATTTCCCATTGATACTTACTCTTACAGATTGGAAAAAAATCTAAGAAAAGATGGAGACTTCCTCTAAAAAACAGTTGGGCAGCTGGAAAATCCTTTGCAAAATGATGCAAAAGTGGGTGAAGAATTGTTTCCTCTCTTCTCCTCACTTTGTCTAGTTCTACATGCATTGTTGCACTTGGAGCATTTATCACAGCAAGGGATCATCATAGACAGTCCCTGTCACCTCCATCTCTCTTAAAGTTCTCCAGCAATTTAATTTGGAATTCCTTCACGTCCATACTACTAGAACTGGTCCCCTTTATATAGTATGGACGTGGTTTCAGTGAAGTCTTCCTGTTGTGGGAAGAGTTTTCTACTGCCTCCTGCACAGCTCTAATTTTTTTCTAGCACCTAAGTGCAGTCTAATCTTTGACTTTCTCTTGATGGCTGGTTTGACTTGACAGTCATTTTGCACTCCGGAGTAGAGTACTGTGATTGATTTAGTGTTTCTATTTTGTTCTATCAATACAGATTTCTGTGTAACACAGTCGACTCCAACTTTCTCCTCTCACCTGCCGAGCTGTCACAAAACTGTTCAGAACCCTTCTTCCCTTCTCCATAATTTGTGATTGTTACATTTGTGATATTTTTCTTACATTCATGTGCATCCTTTGTTCAATTTGACTGCTGTGGCAGGGAACTTAAGTTGTTCTAAGAATTGTGCTCTGTCTGCTGCATAAATATTTTAAATCAGCACTTTCCCAGATTTTCCAAAAGATTACTTCATTTGTTAGAGCACACATATATAGTGCATGGATGACAAGGATGTACAACTGCAATTCCTTAACATAGCTAGATAACTAGATGATATGACAACAAACAATAAAACAAATTCAGATTAAGCAGGACTCGAAAATTATACAATAAGCTTGCTGCAATCATAAAATTGTTGACTGTGAAAATAAAATTTTCTCAATGCTGACATTTAATATGTTTCTACATACATAGATGTCACTATCTTAGTGTAATGGTAAATAATGAAAAGAGCTTTTTGGTTTGGAAAAAAAATTACAGTAGCTCATTCAGCTCTGAATCTTTCTGATGAGGTTTGTAATTAGCTGTTCCCAGGAATAAAATCTTGGGCTGGTTTTTAGTAGCCCACTGAGAATACATATATACATCTCTGTTGTGGCCATAAAATAACAGCAAGAAAAAAGAGCATGCAACATTTAAATAGTCATTAGAGATGGCTATTCTCGATATACAAAAGGCAGCAGCTTTCATAAGGTTAACATTGGCATAAGCAATCTAAGACCAACTTCTCACTTAAATGTTAACAGCTTCCCAAGGGAAAAAAAGAGCATGTGTTTTTGTGGATCTTGTTTAATGTTTGCAGAGATTGAGCACGTTGCTGATGACTCTAAATAGACAGGAGCATAAACCACAATATTTTTGCTTCCTCTGCTCTCATGAAACATGCTATTACAGTATTATATCTAAAGGTAGTTGCAGCTGTATTTATGGGAAGACTAATCAATGTTATCCAGGTGTGTTTTGAATGACAGTGAAGATTCTGCATATTTACTCTCCCAGTAAAACAGAATTTCATTAACTCGTCTACCTGTCAACTGCTTTATCCATGTAAGTAGTAAGTTATATGCAATAGCTAGCTGGGACAATGGCTTAAATACCTGAAAGTATTGGCGAAATATAAAAATAAGAAACCCAACAACAAAGAGAAAGTTCTGGTTTAAGCACTCATAATGGCTACTTTTTTCATATCTCAAGTGTGCTTTATCCAGGAAAATCCTGCTGGTACTGAAATATAATTTAGTCACTAAACAGTCTTCAATCAGTTGAAATTATTGTTGGTCAATTCAGAATGACTATACATTGCCTGAGATTTGAAAATGTTTGCACAAGGAAGTATTTTCTAAAGGTCTGATGAAAACTCTTTGAATAGAGTATGATATGTTGGAAGAAATTAGTAGCTCAGGAGCTTCAGTTCTTCTATTGGCTTTCTTTGGGTTACTTAGAAATTATCGAGTTTTAAGAAGGTTAATCTCCTTATTTCTGAATATGTAGACTTCATGCGGTTCTGAACTTCATTTTACTTCCTAAAAGCTTACTTAAAAACCTAGTATTTCAAACTTCATGGCATTAATATCTGCAGCAGTAACTGAAGATAAATTCTGTACAATGTAGTTGAAGAACTTGGTTTAAGTTACATGTATCTGGAATCCAATCTTCAATATACTCTTTTGACAGATATTTCAGAGTTTGAACACAACTTTAAATTCTACAATGAAGGCAGAGGTTGATTAACTCTGATGGGTTGAAAACTGCTGGAAAAGAGAGAACAGCCATAGCTCTAAGAGTAGTTTCCATACCAACCCAACAGCCCTTTGAATCCAAGTATTCTGCAAGTAAAGAAGGGAAAATCTCAGATTAGAACAGTGTTTTGTCAAGAAACATGGACAAAATATATTCAGAGTTCTTTTCATTTTTGTGAAGGGAAGATAGTAAGTTTAAAAAAAAAAAGTCATCATAGAGCTAAAATTTGCCAGGAGTAGGGGAAGATAGAAAAGGCAAGATGAGAGCAAATAATGGGTCAGAAAGAAATCAGATACACAGGAAAAATCTACTGCTCTTAGCCAATCCCTCATTTTGTTATTGCTGGAAGAGCTTTTTTGGCTTCACTTTACAGTTTCTCTTCCAAACCTGGAAGGTTTAAAGAAAAAGAAAAACTTGAAACATCTTCAAAGGTGTGAGTGAGGGAGCTGTCAGGGAAGTTCCTTTCAAATCAGACACAAGTGCTGAAATGCTGTTCTTGGCTTTGGTTTTGGACCAGTGCATTCCTGAAAGAATTTCTGTCAATGCTCTTTTATGGAAGATGAGTTTGACAACAAAAGTGTCTAGGAATATCATACCCCTGAAATAGAAAAGTTCTATTGGTTTGGCACAGTGTACAATCAAAGACAGATGGGGAATATTTATTTATTTATTGATTTCCACTGAATTTATTTAATGTTTTTACTAGATAATGTAGTAAAAGCATAGTAACAAATACAGACAATGAAAAGATTGTAGAGGAAACATTAGTTTTCCTTCAATGAAATGAAAATTCTTTCCTTTGAAATTAAACCCAGCTTTTCAGAGTCTCTTAAACACTTAAGTATTTAAAATAGAAGAAGTTATCATCAAAAAGTTTGACAGTGGAATTTAAACTGGTTTTGGGGAGTGGTAGGGGAACAAAACACCATGTAAAATATATAGCTTCCTAGCAGTATTTAAAAGCTGTTTTGTAGCAGAAAAAAGCGTTATATTTTCCTAGGAGCATTTGTTTAGGAAATGCCCATGCCATCCAACCAAGCTTATTTCACAACTCAATTGTAAGTATATGTGCATCAAGAGCAAAACCCAAGAGAATAGCCTCAAAAGCAGCTCAGGGACTGTGTTTGCATGAACAAGTGTGGGTTTTTTACAGGTAAAGCATGATTCTGCATATGAAGGATAAACTACCTCAGTTTATACAAGATTTCTGACACTATTTTTCATAGAGCAGTTTCTTTAGTTTCACTTCATACTCTTTCTTTTTTTTTTTTTTTTTTTTTTTTTTTTTTTTTTTTTTCCCCAAAAGAAGAGTCTTCTATCTAAAACTTTAATTTCAAATTACTCTTAGTCTAGCTGGGTGGTGAGTATGGGGTAATCTGTAACCAAGGATACACAATGCCTCCAAGCTGGCCACGAAAGGATGCTTCTGCCACTTGTCCATTCTTGAGCTTTATCCATCTGCAACCTGGACAGCAGTTGGGATTCCCTAGTCACTAAGAGTTACAGGTCACAATATGTTTATTTATAACTGAAGATTTCACAAATTATTGCTTTATGTTATATGTAGTTTAGCCACTTCAGAGAAGAAAATTACAGGAGAAGTGTAGGTATAGAGAATGATTTTATTTATGGACCAAGAAGAAAATCAAAGCCGTAAAAGGAGTTACAAGCTTGCATTGAGGGATTGAAACATTACCAAGAAGGCCTTAAAAATCTGAAAATTTTGAATAGTTTTAAGAATTAAACAGGTCTTTTTTCTGCCTTAATTTGTGGGAAAAGTATGGACAATTTTCCTATTTTAAGCTGCCATAAAAATGGTTGCTACTTTCATCAACATACTTCAAAACTGCATGTGGGTGTTCTTAAAAGGATTTAAACACAGGAAAGGAAATTTTAAACAATTCTTCTCTCTTTCCCTGCAGTTATTTAAATATTTTGAACCCAAGAGTTGGATTAGAAAAGATCTAATTACTTCTTTGACCTTTGATTTTAATTTCTGCGGATTTTTCAACCATTTTTTAAATTGGGGAATGAGATGACAATTTGAATATTGTCATAATGTTCATAAAATATTCAGGTTCAATTTGTGTGTCCTTAAATACTGTAGAATAGATACATTACAATCTTTATAAGTTCTTTGTAGATAAATTGCTCTTATGGTTCTGGCCCTATGTCTGCTGCCTCCTGGGCAGCCTGTTCCCCCTCCAGTCTCCCAGAACATCATGTTGGAGTTGGAGTGAAAAATCATCTTTTTTAAAAATTATTTACATGAAATAGGCTTATATTATACCTCTTTATCGTTTAAATAAAATTTGCTGTTTTCTGTGGTATTACGACTTTTCTGGTCACAGAATTATGAGGTACGCATGATATGATACCTAAATTGTATATGCTATCAATCCTTTTGACTTTGTACCACTTAAATTGGAGAAGATGTTACTATTTTACTGAAATTTTGCATGTACTATATGATTGTATAATTGTTCTCTATGAGGTAGATAAAATTTCTATTGACAAATACATGATCTCCTCCACGAAGTCTGATTTATTTTTCTTTTCTTTTTTATAAACTTCACGTAATGAGTATTCTAAAGCACATTATTATCTCGAAGGTCAGCTAACCATTTAAAACTTGAATTAAATAAAATGGATGAGAATTACTCCCGAAGGGGTTTTTTAATCATTCTGTGTTGGGATATGAGGGACCTGGTACAGAATAAGGGGATGTTGATGGCAATAATTGCCTTTCAGGTAGGCAGAGGTGTTGACAACATGATGTAATTTCATGACAGACAGGTAGTATTCTTTACTTCTATTTATTAAAACTTGTCTGAGGAAGAAGCCTGACACTACAGCTATTAAATACAATCAGTGACATTTAGGCCGTGAATGTTTGTAGTCTGTTTGATGGTTATGTGTAGAAATAACATGAGTATCAGTGGCTAATCTATGCATTAAACAAGGAAGTAATGTGGCACTTCAAGGGCATGAAAAAAATAGTTACAAAATACTCTATTACTCCCGTCATTAATGTAAGTTCATCATTTGTCATCCTTAAAAATTTGAGAGGCTATTGAACTTGTCCTATGCCATGGGAATTGGATATGTATGACCTTGTGTAAGTCATTTTTATTGTACAATCTTTAAATATAAAAGTATCAATTATCTAGGCAGTTTCTGCCATGTTTATATGTGTTTCTATCCCATCTCAACAAATACTAGATTATAGCCCTAACGGGAAACAAACCATATTAACATTATTTTTGTGGGATGTCGTGTTTTTGTTTGTTTACTGTAGGTCCCGGACGTCATAACTTCGTTTTTTGCATCCTATACTCCATGTGGCTGTGAAACAAACAGTTTAGCTTTGCTTCCAAAGAGCATTAGTCTAAACAGAGACATAGTTTAAGGGTAGAAACAGAAAACAATGTTGATGTTCTCTCTTTCTAGCTTTTTCAAGATTTCTTTAGAGTTCTGATTTTCATGAACTGCTGAAGTCTGTGTGACTGCCTACAGTATAGAGACTACTGTGGAAGAACTTGCAAGGAACCAGGTGTTCCTAAGCACATTTTTGCACCTCTATAATTTTGTCAGTTTTTACCTTTGCAAATTCAGCTCAACTACAGCAATCTGAATTAAAAACTGAGTTGACAGCAGGCTATAAAAGGATTTTTAATTAAAATTCTGCTTCTTCATCATCTTAGACTTTGATACAGAGATTTAGTTTTCTATTTTCTCAAAGGGACCTAAGGGCTTGCCTCCCCTCTTTTTTAACTAAGAGAAAAACCTCAATTGTTTCAGGTCTAGGCATCATTCCTGACATTCATGACTCAAACCTTACCTAGCACAAAGGTCACTCGTGGAATCCAGTGTTGTTGCTGCAAAAACATCTTGATTTCTCATTACATCAGCTCTGACTTAAACTAAAATTAAACACAACCAAAAAATACAGGCCTACTTTTCTCTAGATTATTAGAGTTGAAAGCTGGCCTTTGAGCCAAAACTGTCCTTTTCCATGCTTTCTGCTGTAGCTTCTCTTAAACAATATTCTACTTTTGCAAATAATATCCTAGTGGAAGTTTTTTGTTTTCTTCTAATTCCAGAGAAAATCACTTCCATTTCAAACGCTATGTTTGTCTATACTGGAACTGAACCATAGATTCCTAAAGCAAATATTAAATAATTTTTGGTCCTACTACTTCTCAGTATTTTCCAGGACTTTTTCAAGAATTCTTTGTAGAAAGAGCTTGCCTTGTAAGTCTTGTAGCCTCCTCTTTTACAAGCTTCAACATCTCTCACTTATAATCTAGAATATTTATAAAATTCAATTTTACTGAGTTAGTTATGGAGATACGAGTAGGGGGGAAAGTACTATTTATATAGTTGTTTTTTTACAATTTGTAAACATGAGCTAATATGGTTTGCTTTGCATGGGCAGTCTTTCAAGTTTTTGTTGTACTTGATTTGCCATCTGTACTTGTTCACACTTCAGTGCATTCTGCCTCTAATTAGGCCATGGATAACGCAGAGAAACTTGGAAAATGTGAAGGGAGAAAATGAAAGGCAGGTGGAATACGATGCTCAGCTTAAAATTCACGAGAACTATTTTAAAATTAAGTTGAGATTCTTATGAACATGCATGAAAAATCTGTACTGTACATTCTCTCAGGAGCATACTTGCCCCCATTCTATATTCCTGTCCTAAAATTAGACATCAAGCAAGCTAAATTCCACACCTCTTTGCAACTTTGATAGTTGAAGTGGCTCTCCATTGTGTAAACCAGGGTAAAATTTGGCCTTATGCTTTTGCCATATGTTTTCAGAAGTTATGCTGGCTTAAGATTGTGAAGAACCAAAGCTCTGCTTATTTTGATAGTGCTTGTCTGTGTGAACCTGATGGCTTCTGTTTGTTTTATTTAAGACTTGTAATTCTTGAAGTATAAACATACTTTCCCTCTGTGTGTATGTGTATATATATGCAAACACATATCTATAAGATGCATAACTTTATATATGTGTATGTATACACCAACTACAAACACACATAATGAAGAGATTGGCAGCAAACAATCACATATTTTTAGCAACTGAATATTCAAGGTATCCCTTTCAAAACTGACTAATGACTGATGAAGGATTATAAAGGCTATATGCTGTAATGAAATATGTCTTTACTTCCTAGTTCCATTCTCCTTTGTAACAAAAGCAGAGCTTATATACGCTTGCTGTTAAGCCCCATGTGGATCTGTGTGAACTCTGATCTGTGAATCTTCCTGTGCTTGAGTACAGCATTATATGATTCACGTGGATCATAGTCTAATTTATTTACTAAAGTACCTCTTCACAAAGAAATTTTTTTCTTCTAGGTGGCAGTGTGGTATCTTTTAGAAAACTACTGTGTCAGCCAGCAAAAACAATGACATTCATAGCAATGAATGAAAGTAGAAGTTAGATGAAGTAAAAATGAATGTTTCACCGATTGAACTTTTTATTTTTTTTTTCATCCTTGCTTATTCAGTGTTTGTCTCTTTGATTTAAAGAAAGAAAAAAGTGTTTTTCCAAGTCTGACTGATCTGAGCTGTTAATGGTTACTTAGAGGATGTGTGCTCAGGCAAAGTGTGTAGCACTAATTTTAACAGAACATGATTTTGATTATTACAGTTTATTTTGATGCTGCTTTCTGCAAATAGTATTGGTCAGCCATCTCTTGCTCCACAAGATTTCCTACTGAGAGATAAATTGCATTCCCATAACAGACTTGTTTCTTGATTTGCATTCCATGGAGAAACTAAATGACCTGTCTTTCTATTTTTAATGGAACCAGTACACTTTGCTACCTAAAATAAATAAAATCAGAGCCCTGTAGTACTGACACTGATAAACTGTGATTTTTTTTTAATCAGATTCTTCACTGTAAATTAAGCTACCACTATTTCTGCAATCTTTTATTTACTGAAGTTGTATACAATCACTGTCTGAGCAGTTGAGCTGTTAATGATCTCGTATGGTAATAAATTTGCTCAGAAGGCAAACAGACATCCACCTTTCTGATCTTTTAGAGACCTTCCACTAGATTAAACAAAGTCTTTCGGAACTGGCTTTCCTTGATCCCTACCTGTTGCTCCTACTAAATATTTCTTGTGAAATATAGATGTTAATTTATGCATTAATGTAAGTGTGAAATAGATTCTGGGATTTCAGTGCCATTTGTTTTCAAACTTTAGCAAGAGCTGCCGTTCTGACCAAAGACTATTAATATGTAAAATCTTGTACTTTCTACTCTGAGCTCAAGAAGGTTTGGAACAATTTTTCAAAAGCACTGTGCATGTTTTGATCACATTTTTCTAGCTGTTGGTGACATATAGAAATTTTCTACCTTGTGAAGAAAATTATGTTGATATTTTTTTCCAACACATATGAATTTTCCTCTTTTTAACTTGAATATGATTTAAAAATAGAAAGTTTTTAAAATATAAACTGGTTGTTTCCTCACTTAGAATGATTGCTGTCCTTTTCCATTGTAGTATATTTCTTGGATTTTTCTCCCTCTTTTACCTGCTAAGTCCAGAGATGGCTTTATGCCAAACCTTGTCAGTTTGTTTCTTAAAGTTTTACAATGGTTATAGCCTGCTAAACATCATTAGCTTTTCTGGCATTTGGTTCAGAATGCTGTGAATATCTAACTCAGATAAATATGTGTGTAAAGTGCTTTAAAAGATCATACGAAGATGTTTCAGATAGAAATTGAGATTAATTCTTGCGCTTATTCCATGCAGGCCTTTGAAAATTCCAAAAGATGGCAGAAGTTATCAGCTAAATATCTGAACAGGAAACAAGAGAAGTTTGAAAATTTGTAGAAGAGAGAAAGGTGCCAAATTATAGAGTAATAGCTCACTTTGATAACTATTTAACTTACTAAGAGTAAAAAATGAAATATAATTAAATATTGAAATAATTTTGGAGTCATATGGTTGCTGAAGCCATTCCATCACCAAAGTTGTCTTTATAGCTAGTCACCAATGTAGGAAAGCAAAGAGAATAGGAAAGGAAAACAGGAAAAACTTCGTGGTTTAAAAGACAAATATTTTGGACATTCTCCAAACAAGACAGCTTAAGAAAAGTATTTATATGATCCCTTCAAAGATAAGCAAAGAAAAGTCATTGTCCTCTCATTATTATTAGTTTAGTGCCCACCCTTTCAGCTGTTTTCACGTTGAGTTTTCATGCTGAGTCAATGAAGATTCCTGAAAATCATGTTGTGTTAGATTAATGTGATTCATTATTGTTAAAAGTTGCATTAAGGTTGCATTAATGCATTAAGGTTAAATGTCAGAGCCAGTTTATTCCTAGTAGCTGAAGACTTCAGCACATCAGGTTGGTGTCTGTCTGCCAAAACTCTAAACATCCTGGAAGGAATGTTTTAGGGAAATTAAATATCACACTAAGGAGAGTTGAGCCAGCAATTGACTGTGCTTAAGGATATAAATGTAGATAAATGAGGATTGAAAAAACCCACATAGTTTTAAAAGGAAATGTACTTGGATGTGTGAAAGCATTCTATGAATTGCTCCTGGACAGCCTTTAATCACACAATTCATTGCTACACGTCAACAATAGAATTCATTCAGAACAAACTAAGAAAAACAGAGCTGACACAGTTAAGGTTAACTTCAGCATTAAGAGAATCATTTAATAGAAATGTGTAAGCTGTTCAAATTTAAATTCCATACTTAAAGAACATTTATTGACTTGAAATTTGCAATTTGAATCCCAAATTTTAAATTTTCAGTTCTGAACATTGAGATGACTTGGAATTAACATGAAAGTGTCTGGAATTCATGACCTCACTAAGATGCTGGTGGATAAAATGTATTGAAATGTTGGGTAGCTAAAGAGGAAGGGGGACAACCAAAACAGTCATGGTATCAAACTTCAGAAAGGGAGAACTTGACACAAGGGAAACTAAACCAGACTTTAACCACAAGAAATAATTGAAGTATTCATGCCCTAATGCACAAATGCAACTGGAGGAAGGATTCAGACTTCCATATGGCAGAGGGGGAGAAGTGTTTAACATTAGAAGGGAAATAAAGGGGAGCTGAAAAAAAATTTAGAGAATTTATTAAATGAAAAAACCTGAAAGAAGACCAAGGTAGATGGGGACTCCCAGTCACATTATTATGTGAAATGGCAGTACATGATTGAATAACACTTTATCTAATTCAAAAACATGTTCTGGAAGTTCTGTCTGTTTGAAGTAACTTAAAATGATCTGTTAAATATTGTTGAAAGAGGTAATGTACTGTGGTTTTAACACCAGTGGGAATTTTAGATCTTGTGGATGTAATAAAACTTCAGATAACTAATACATCTATATCTGTATCTGGCATATATTTGGCAGGAATATATAACAGAATAAGGAACTCTGTCTAGTTTGCAAACCAGATGAAGAATGTTAGCAAAGCTGATAAATTTCTGGGTTGGAATGCAACCAATGGATCAGATAGAAAGAGGCTCTAGAAGAATCTCTGTTCCTCTCTACCTAGGTATTCTTCCTTCAAAAATAAAAAGTCATGCAAGAGCCTGTATGTTCCAAGAGCATCTCTTACTGTCCATGGACAGAGCTCACAATGCAAATTTCAGTGAGTTGGTAATGGGCATATACAGGACAGTGGCCTTCCTCTCTGGATAACCACCTGGAGCACCGGACAGTGAGTCCCTGCTTTGCACAGCTCTGGCTGCCAACTCCCCTTATGGCTACTTTGTTGTAATGTGGGCTTTGGTGGTGTATTGTCAGCAATCACCCACCCTGACTGACTGCAGAGATCTGTGTCACCATGGACAGCAGAGTCCTGGGCGTGTGCTCTGCTGAGCTCTCCGTGCCTGCAATGGGGTGAGGAAAGATCACAGCATATCTTTCCAAAAGCTTAGGGGCAGGCTGAAGTTTGTATGCCCGGCGCCTCCAAATCTTTACATCCTAATGAAACCAAAACAGGAGTTGGAACTGATGAACTGGGAATTGATCCTGTCAGTTCTGTCATTGAAGATGAAAAATTGAACTGGTTTACTACTGATAGTCTCAGTTCTTACTCTGTTGATAAGACTTGGCTGAAGGAATGAAAGATTAAACTAGATTTGTCAGAGGAAGTAGACATGTGTGCCACTCCAAGAGAAATCAAAATGCTTTACAAATTCTGGGTGATTTAATCAGAATGTAACTCTGTGGGAAGCAAAAATATTCTGATAATTTTGAACAATTTTTTAAAGCTTTTAAAATGAAACTGATATTTTGAAATGGTTTCTTTTCATGTTTCTGCAAAACATTTAAAACTACACTGAAAAGTCTGAAAAGATATAGTAGAGATGTACCCAACTTTGCAATGGATGGGGGGGATAAATGGAGGTAGTTTTTATTCTGTCTATAATTTACTAAGGATTTGTTTGAAACTAAATGTGATATGTAAGAAGGAAAAAACAGCAGCTTTTATACTCTGAAATTTGAGTTCTTTTAAATTTCATAAGAAAGTTAAGCTGATTTCTCGTGGTCTCTATTTTTTTCCTGAATGTTAGTTAAAAAACCTAAAAAATCATTATATACATATATGACAAAATAACTTTCCCTTTATTAGTAAAAAGTAAATTAATTTGTTAGCTCTAATTTTTATGCTGTTGCTTCTATTGTTGTGGAACTTCTGCTATGGTGTTTCTATTTTTTTGTTTCATTTATTTCACTAAAGCTGAAACATTTTGAGGACAGATCTCTAAACAGTACTGTCTGAGTGAGTTTTGATTACAGAGCCTTTACTTACTTGCATATTAGCACATTGTCTCTGGTGTTTCCTTTCCATGTATATGAACTGATATTAGCATACTAATTTTTAAAATATTTTTCATAGTATTTCATATTGACTGTTTTACACATAGTCTGATGAGCTTTAGGAGATGAAGGTCGACAAATTAAGCCCATGTTTTCTGCCTGTGAGGAGGAGAGAGGAAGGAACAGGAAATGGTCTTGTTTCATCTTCATGAAACTTCAAAGCAAGTTGATCGGAAAACTGAGATTAATATTCTCCTAATGCAGGGCTGTTCAGAAAACCTCTTTTAATCATGTAGCTGCTTAGTAACTTAATTATAAACATCTATTTCAAACCTTTCAAAAAGAATCCAAGGCTAGTCACCATTTCCTATGAACTCTGTTGATCCTTTACATGTTAGATTAATATACTATGTCTATAAAACATTCGCTTTTGATGGAGGAAAAAGTAGTTGCATGTTTTCTAATGTAATTTTTTTTTTAAAAGGGAAAGTTTATTAATGAAAAATTAAACTACTTTATGGAAATGCTTGTACAACATTGACAATTACATAAGTTGTGGTATTGATATGCAAATGTTATACCTAGATATACATGTAGGACATTGGATTTTCTTTCCTACTAGTGTCTGATTCAGGTATAAAAATCAAGGGTTTGTTTCCTGGCAATTTTTCATAGTCAAGCAAGTAATTGTGATCTATCTTTTCTGAGTGCCTCCTTTGTCTGATGTGTGTATGATAAACATTTTAATAACCATTTAAGATCTATTTTTCAGAAACAGAGCAGAAAAATCCAAAATAATTTATAATACATGTACAAAAATGCAATGAAAAATTATTTCAAGAGAACACCAGGAAAAAAAAAAGATGCAGAAGAATGAGGGTGTGTAAACAATAATATAGTAATTCTTATATTTTTTCAAATTTTTGAAATTAATACCTGCAGTTACATATATAGTCACTGTAGTAAAAATGACAAAGGAGTATAGCAAAAAACCAAGAACCTCCCACATGTAAACAGCTTGTCTTGTGAACAACTTTGGTATAGGCAAGCCAATTTAATTCTGCCCTTAGACTGTCAGAAATAATCATCAAGAAGTTACATATAATATGGCTTTCAGGTTTTTATTATCCTGTGTGTCTTCTGACTTCTTGTTTCAGAAATACAGCACAATAATTCTTGGTGCAAATTGCATAAAGCAATTAGAAGTGGATTCCTGTGTTGCAAAACACGAGCAAAAAAACATTGCAGTTTTGTGGCCATTCACTGTATGTGTATGTCACTGTTTTGATATTCTAGCTCAGCCTTGGTACATAGAGAAACTGATAAAGGAATTAATTTAATGAGAATCAAAATCGAAATACCACCAAAATCATTAGCACCTATAGACAGGGGAGAGTGGTGGGTTATGGCCACTGAAAAAGATGGCAACATACATTTGAAGATAGATGGAGTTACCTTCCAAGGCAAAAATATTAGAAAATCTGCCACCCTGGACATGTTCAAAAGCTGCTGGGACATGGTCCTGGGCAACTGGCTCTAGGTAGCAGGAAACTCTCGCATTTTTGTCTGTTATGCATCTTTGAAAAACAGGACAGAAATTATGGAAACTTTTGGGGGTTTTGTCTTCTATGTTTGTCATCCAGTTGTGTTGTTCATACATTGAAAGCCTTTGTCTTCAGCCTCTCTCCACCTCCCTTGATCCTGGGGTGGAAATGATCAGCTGGGCAAAGGAAGTATGGTTCTACAGCATTCAACGCCAACCACTTTTTTGTACTGCAGCTTTAAGGAAACCAATTTCAGTATGCTTATGGAAGGAGGCTGAAATTTTTCCAAAGGATTATATTTGCTAATTTGCTCTTTATTGCTCTGTATTCCTTTCTTTGTCTGTTTCTCTTGGAGGTTTGATCTGTGGAGGTTCTTACATATCCTGTCAGAATCAGGTTTATTGCATTTCAGATGTGCATTCAACTTGAAACTTCAATGCATATGCATTTACTGTAAAGAGAGAAAGAAATATTTAAAGCATAATCTTTGAGTCTTACCAAACATATGAAGACATGATTATTTCTTGGTATACTCAGTGCTAGTATGCTTAATTCCTTTAAAAACAAATTGAAAATACAACATTTAAGCACCTGAACATATGCAAAATAAAAATCTTTGCAACTTTTAGAATTTTAATGATGCAATGGAGACCTAAATGTGTAAATAACTTCAACAGAAAAATATGTCAAGCCTTTTGGGTTTGCTTCATGTAAGAACTTACCATTTGACTCCTGCAGTGAACCTGCAGTATGAGCATAACTTCCCATGAGTAGTGATGTTTTCCTTTGAGAACTTGCTTTGACTGAGGGGAACACTCAAGTTCTTTTTCCACGCAAGTGCACTTCTGTGACAGACTCTTCTTGTGCTTTTGCCTCAGCTTTAGGACTTGTTTTAGGACTTCTCACCAATGCCAAAAGATGTCAAGCAGCTCAGGGTCTTAAGGTTACTCTCCTATTGTCCGGCATGACTGTTTCTTGCAGCTGTGTTTGAGTCAAAGGCACAACCAAACCAGATTACCCCTTTGTAGCCAAAATGATCCCTGAAAACAGAACTGAAGTACAGGTCAGGTTCCTGCTGAATGCCTGGGTGTCCATACCGACAGACTTTTGCCTGTGACTAGCAGCAAAGAGAGAGAAAAGCAGACATCATTAGTGTGGGCGATTAGGACTTTCAAGGCTGAGTTCAGCTTAAACATTAAGTTGAGGTAAGTGTGAATGTGATGATGATGTGATGCCCATCACTGTATTGGGGATTTCATCCTGCATGTGATAGACCATGAAAATTAATATTTTATCAGTGCAAAAATATGTATGTCTGTGTTACGAACCGGTTTAAACACAGAAGAGCAGAGAAAACAAAATCTGTGAATAAAGTGGATCAAACCCAGAAAGGTTTGAAATATACCCAAAAAATGTGATTAAAACCAACCAAGGTTAGGTGTTCGTGAAAAAAATTGGTATATTTTATGTAATGGTAAAAGAGGCAAAGAGAAAGAAAAGAAAGAAACAGAAAAAAAAGTGTGTGGGGGATGTTAGAGGGGACAAGGAGAGAGTGACAGGGGTTAGGTAGAAACATACCATCCTTCTGAGGGTCCCAACAATGTCTCGTTGTTCCCCTCCATCTGATCTTCTGGGTGGTGAGGGTCCCTTGCCACCACTGCACCACCAAAAAGGATAGAATCCAGTGGATTAATGTACATTTTGGGCAGGTTGGAATGCCCACGTGCCTCCTGAGAGGGTTAGATTTGACACTGCATCACTGTGGATCTATTGCATCACTGTGGATCTGTTGCACCATCTCTGGTGCAGGGTCTGGGTACCCCTTTGGGGGGTTTGATGGGCCATGACACCCCATCGCTGTCCTTCCTGTGGATGAGCTTTTCCTGGGATGAAGAGGTCCCTCAGCTGAACTCCTCTGCACAGCAGAGGAAGGGCGTTCAGTGCCTCTGACCAGAGGCTTTTCACTACACACCCAAAGCCTCTTTCCCCCCACCCCTTTCGTGTCAGGGTCTGTGCTGGCCTGGCAGCTGATATCCTTGGGGCTGTGGTCTCCACCCCAAAGGTGCGTGATCCTTCTGAAGGTATTCTCCCCCAGCTCTTGACTTCACCTTATCTTCATCAGCGAGCAGTGTAGTTCACCACCTCGGTCAGAAGGCCTATATTCAGGGTTTTGATGGTTTTTCTTGGCAGCTTTTGTACAGTTTTGCTATAATAGGCAGAAGTCCTTCATGAAGATGTTTAAGTCATGAATTATAACATTTCAGTCTCTGACAGTCTGATGAGAAGTTTTCTCCTGCTAATGAAAGGAAAGGGCATATGCTATCACATCAAAAAGCAGACTATAAAAATTTCTTGCCATATTACACTTGAGTAACAGAATGTCATAAATTATTCACTTTTTCAGTAAATGAATGCAATTACTCCATATTTCTTAATTTCCTGCAGAAAAAAAATCAAGTACTTGTGGCTCTAATACTAAGTACTACATCAGTCATGTAAAGCTTTGTTATTTGAAGTATGATGTGTTCTTATTTTTTCCTTAGTGTTATTCATATTTATATCTTAAACATCTAGACTTACAGAAAAGGTTTTGTGCATTGTAAACTAGATGAAAATGAATCAATTCCCCTCACTTTTTATATGAGGCTTCTGTAATTATGGAAATAAGTGAACACGGCTTCTCAAACATAATTATTTTTCTCTTTAATGTTCAAACTGTAACTCAATTTGTATAGATTAGTTTTTCATCACTTTCCATTTACATTGAGAGTGGTTGATTAGCAAGTCTTTTAGATGAGTACTAGCTTTTTATCTTCAACAAAGACCATAAGACTCTAAAGCAACTAGCAGAACCATTCAATGTGGAACAAATGGTGTAATAAAAGACTAGCTGTCTGAGACATGATCTTCCTCCAGTCCTGAAAAAGATGCCTTGCTTTTTAGATGCCTATTAAGATGACCTGATCTGTTCAAACACCTTCAACCACAGAAACAGTATTTCTGGGAAAGTAAATCTTGTGAAGGTGCTCGCTTTTGGTGAGGCATCAGGTCCTTTGAAAATATTGGCAGCATTGTGGGGATTACCTCAGAGCACGTACAGGGCAGTCATAGTTCTTTCTCCACACCTTGTCAGTTTTAGTCTTTGGGGTACTAATAGAATTGTCAAATGGCATATTGACAGTTTCAGTCTGGTGTTTATTATGTGTAACTATCTTTACAGATCCAGGCGTGGACCCTGTGGGAAAGATTAACTTAATGGTATCACTACAGGTACCTGTAAATCCACTGGGTTAATCTCTTCTTAGCTTCTAGGCAGAGCCTGTGATTTCTACATAACTAATCTTTTCCATGGTTCACCTTGTCACTCTTCACAATTCATTATAGTAAATTTCTTCCTTTACAGCATTTTCAGTGTGACTGAATTTTTTATTCTTATGTAGACCATGAACTGATATCAAAACTGTGCATGAGATAAACAGAAAAATAAATAATCTTTTTCTCTAAGAGCCTTTCTGTCAAAACACAATGGCATATCAATTTTATTCCAGTGAAACTGAAACTTTTATATTTATAAAATTCTAGGGCAAATGATACTTGAAGGGTATAATGCACATTGCTCTGTAAATATCAATAAATTACTGAAAGTACTGTAAGTCCCATTATGTCTTTTTGTTATTTTGGAATATAAAAAATTTCTGGAAACTTTGGAGGAGTAATTGTGTACTGGGAGAAAATACAGTAGTTGCTGAAAGTGTCAAGCAATGTGTTCATCTATTCTGTATTCTTTATTTTTAATTTGACAAAAATTATGTGATACAGTACAATACACAATTGTCAGCAATATATAATGGCTTATGTTTAAATGATGGTGTAGAGATATACTGATTAGGGAGACATCAATTATTTATTTCATACTGGGTTTTGAACCTTTGAAATATGACCTCAAAGCCTAGACATGGAATAGGTTAGTGGTAAGATTAGCCAAGCATTTTATGCTTGTTAGGCTCCTTTAGATAAAAAGTAGTCTTTAATCAGAATTCTTGTGATTCCTTTTCAGTCATACCTGATGTACTAATTTCTGGGAACCTAGAATATAAATTTTCTCTTCTGACTCATAAACAAGACACAATAATTTTATCTTTGAGAAAGACTTAGTTTTGATTGATTAAACTTTCTGAAAAGCCAAGCAGTGAAACTCAAGCAGACTTAAATTATGTCATGTTTAATGCACTTAGCAAGCCATAGTAAAACTCGGGATCTTTGCCTTGTAAACTTTCATAACATCAACTTGTTTTTGTCTGTTGCTACCTCCTACTTCTCTTCCTATACAAGAATAGCAACAGAGAAGGAAATTACTTTTTTTTCTATTAACGCCTAAAATCTTGAAGTAATGGTAAATTATGTAAACGTGCAATTAGAAAACAACTCTTGTAAGACAGTCTTCCAAGAGATGAATTGAAGATTCAAAATTGCTCAAAATACAACTTTATTCTGTGAGATTGTCAGGGAAAGTTATATGCTAATTAGATTTTCATATAGGCAAGCTATAAAAGGGACTGTGTGTTCTCAAGTTTTGTATGCTTTAATGTTAGTTCTGGTAAACAAGAACTATCTTATCCAAGATCCTGAAAATATCCAGGAATTTCATTTAAAGCTGTACAAGTTTAGATAAAAATACAAAATATATTAGATATATGGACATCATTGTTGCTTTATGGACAAAAACTCTTAGCCTTTATTTTTGAAAGTAGGTAATTAAAAAGCATTTCTTTGGAAGTTTCTTCCTTCTCTGCAGAAAGAAAATTGCAGCTTAACTATACTGCAGATATAAAGCCTTTCTTCACAGATTAAAATTCAAGCTTTCTTCTTTCTATATCACTAAAGGTTGAACTATTAGTTAAGCAAGTAAATGTTATATTTGGGTAAACCTTCAGTTCATTATCTCAAGAGAATCCTGGGTGAATTTCCAACCCAAAAAAATCAACCAAATCAAACAATCCACACACATAAAAAAAAAGCCATACAAGAAACCTCCATATATTAGCAAGTGGAAAAAATTGTATGAGTTCAACACTTTTTAAAGAAATTATATGTCTTCCTGGGGCTGAAAAAAGTGCCAGTCTGTTTCCATATTGTGCCATTTTCATGGAGATATTACAATAGATTAAAACAATGTTACAGCTAGAAAGGCTCAGAAGGTGATGCATGTCGTCTAATTTTACATGCACTGCTGAGAAGAGAATTAATAATGTTGGAGCACATCTACTATAATTGAAGACTGAAAGATAAATATAATAACTTCAGGACAGAATTTTTGTTGCCAAACTTTAGAAGCTGAAAACTTTGGTTAAAACAAAACTATTGAAAGTAGTAGTAACAAGCACTGTGAACATCCAGAGTTTGGGATTTTCTGTGCAATGCTTACTGTATGCTAACTACTTTTCTATTTCAATTAAAATGCAACTAATTATGCATGAAGACAAAATATTGCAGTTGTCTAAACAAAACAGAAGTGCGTCTTTTACTTAAATTGCTGTTGTCCCAAGACATGTCTTTCTTCTCTTGTATATTGTGAAAACTCTTTTATCGTTGCTGTATATATTTAGCAAGTGGTCCCTAACTGTAGCAGAAACAGTTTAGTAGGCCTTTTACACAGTGCATATTCCATCATAATAGAACTCTTCCGAGTGTGGGTCATTGTCATAAATTGTTTTTTGTTCACCTGCTGATATTTTCGTCAATATGTCAACTTATTCGTCGGCTGTTCTTTTCTCTAGCTTGCTGCTTGTTGACAGAAGGGCAAATGGATAGTGCTTTGGGTTTGGTAGTGGCTAAACAAAACAGCTGAGCCTCCAAATGTCTGCTAAGGCTCTAAATATTGCAATTTAACAGTCTCGGGTAAACCCTCTCCTGAAGTAGCCATTTTTCAGCAGCAGCAATAAAATTAAATCTGTGTTTCTCAAGCAATTGCCATGTTGTGTGAAGCCTGGTAGAAAACTGGTGCTACCAGTGCAAAAACACAGCAGAGGAGACAGGACTTGTTCCTTAAGATGATAGCAGAGACACCATACCAGGTATATCTGGAGAACTTAATCCATTAATGTCAATTCTCTATCTGTTCCTTCCAAATGAACAATTCTGTGGTAAAAAAGAATAAGGACAGTAAGAGGAATTAATTTTTATATCAACACAGATCAACAAAATATTTGTCTGGGAAAAGATTTGTGAAGGCTTTTAGGACATGTTTCATAACATAGTGTTTTTAATCATTAATTAAAAGTAATTGCATCAAGTACATAAACCTGACTATATTAATTTTTTCAGTTTGTTTATTGAGTATGAATTATTCTTGAAATATCAGAAAATTATTCTTGAATAACCAGAATAAGATGTCACCAATTCAAATATAGTTCCCAATCTCCTTAAATAACAATGAGGCAAATTTTGGCATAGATCATTATGTCTTAGACTTCATGTCTTTGTTTGCAATGTAATCCCAATATCCTAACAGTGAGTTTTATTCTGTTTTCATGGAAATGTATTATCAATGGAGAGATAAAATATGTATCAATTAAGTCTCTCTTTATAAAAACATTTAATATAATTAGAAGACTTCATTGATTGGGAACTGCGTTGCAGACCATAGGGTAGCTATGTTTAAAATTTTTATTATTTAGATCTTCACACAGCATGGCTCTTTCAATCCTGTCTTTGTGTCAAATACCTGTACAGTGACTGAATAGGGGTCAGGGAGAAGATGTGTAATCTCAACTAGCTGAGGTGAAGTGTTAAATTATTATTTTATTTTACTATGATCATTTTCCCATTTCTTAATGTCATAAACCAGAACTGACACTTCATATGAAGCATTCTGTCACAGTAAAAATAGTGTTTAATAGTTCACTGTAGAAGTTAATAAGCATGCACATAAATTTTAGTTTCGTATTATTCTTTGGAAGCTCCACTACATTAAAAAAATTCGAAGCCAGCCATTTTTACCGTGAATCAATAACTTTTTCTCAGATGGGAAAAATAAATGCAGTGTGTGTGCTTTTATCAGCGTAAGTGTGATCAATATCTCTATTCATGTGGGTTTTGCAAGTGGAAATGTGTTTAAATTTGTGAATATAAACCTTTCTTTCAGCATGCTTGTGGAATGCCAGTTGATTTTAGAGAGGGAGGCACATGGGTATACATATCAGTATAATTGACCTATAATGTAGATATGTATCTCCAGCACTAAGCCGTATGATTGTATTTGCGCAAATATTTGATGCATAAATATTCTCTCAGTGCAGCGTTGCGGAATTAGCAGTTGATATAGCTACATATGTTTAAATTTTGGAAAGCTATATGTGGAAGTTAAAGCAATATAATTTTTTCAAGCTCTGAATCATCACTACTTGCTGTAGTAAGGCCACATTATAAATTATGAACACCAGAAGCTGTAAAGGAAAAAGAAAACCCTAGGTGAGTTATTAAGATCTGTCTTTGCCAGCCAATGGTTACAAGTCTACCTCTTTCACATTACTTTGGTTTCAACAGGTACTGGTTATAACTCAGTTTATCCCTTCAGAAACGTCCTCTGAAATAATCCCTGCTAAAATATGCTCCAGCTAAAATTTTGTATTCACATAGAGAGTGTGGAAAGCTGTTTTGCAACACACATGGGAGACATTCAATGTTCTTGCAGTCCTAATAAATTATAAATATGTTAATTAATTATAAATGCATAATTTCTATAAATCTCCAAGTATTCCTCAACTTCAACTTGAAATCTAATTGTTTATGTTGAAGTCATGTGTGAAGGGAATCATTGCTGCTAGCTGTAAAGTAAATGACATCTGCAAGTTTTTGATAATCATTTTTTGTGTCAATTTTTCCACCAATGTAGCAAAAAGCTACTGAGTATATTTAATGATAAATTAACTTTTGTAACTTCAGTACAGTGCTGTGCCACAGGACTGTTTTTCTCATTTCTTATTAGAATTGTAGAATCATTCAGATTGAAAATTATGCTTACGATCAAGTCCAACCACTAATCCAGCACTGCCAAGGCCATCACTAAACCGTAACCCCAAGTACCATATCTACACATCTTTTAAATGCCTCCAGGGTTGGAGACTCCACTGCTGCCCTAAGATATCTGTTCCAGGGTTTGACAACCCTTTCAGTGAAGACAGTTTTCCTAACATCAAATCTAAATCTCCCCTGCCACAACTTGACACCATTTCCTCTCTTTCTATCAGTTTCTAGCTGGGAGAAGAGACCAACTCCCACCTGGCTACATCTTCTATTTGGCAATTGTAGAGAGCATTAAGGTTCCCCCTGAACGTCCTTTTCTTCAGGCTGAACACTCCCAGCTCCCTCAGTGTAGGAGGGAGTCTTCTCCTAACTTCTTCTTCTAGAAATATATTGTAATCAAGACCAAGAAATACAGCCGATGCTTTGCTAAGTGCCTTGTTCTGTTTGGATCTTGTAAATTTTGACAAGTGAAAGTTTGCAAAGTGCCTTATTCTACCTGGGTGTTCTAAAGTTTGCAAGAAAAACTTGTTTGTTATTGAACCTCCTTGGAATTTTGTTTTTTCTCCCATGCACCCCGCACAATAAACCCTCTAAATCTGCTGCGTGGGCTGAGGCATTTCACTCAGCTTCTCCTCATCAGACTTGTGCTCCAAAGCCTTCCCCAGCTCTGTTGCCCTTCTCTGGACATGCTCCAGCACCTCAATGTCTTGTTTGGAGTGAGGGACCAAACTCTTAGTGAAACTAAGATTTTCTTTCTCTTTTGATTGCTTTGCAGAACTAACAGTAATTGTTGTGTCTTGTACACCTCCAGGGAATGCCTCCAGTTTTAGCAGAAAGAGCATGTGGCAAGCAAACAGTGTGATGAGTTAGACTTTTTCCTTTTTATATATGTGTGCCTTTGTGTTATCATTAGAAATTTCAGATGGGGAAGAAAGTTCTCCTTTAAAGAAATATATAAAGGCATATTTTGTACTTGCATCTAGTTACTTGATCTGGTTTACTTTTCAAAAAATTCCAATATTTTCAACCATCAAGGAGCTTGTATATGGTGTTTTTATAGGATGATTCTCTGCAATTTCAGCATATACTTACAGATTTGAATTCATTTTACCTGAAATGCCATTAATTTGTGGTTACCTTATTTTAAGTACTCTCAAGAATCTTCTGCTTTTATTGCTCAAAGAAATAAACAGGTCTATACTGGAAATTGTGTCCACACATCTGAATGATGAGTTCTTGTCTTCCCTTCTAGCATTTTTCCCCTTTTTGGCTTATTATAATTTATGTTATCTTTCACTTCATAAAAATTCAATGATATATGTAATTTTGTAGCAAACTCCCACCAAAAAAATCTCATTTTTAATACATTAAACACTTTCTCATGTTTTTTTTCCAACGTGAGTGGTACTGGTTATTTCTTTCCATTTTGGAAATTTTTCATCCCTTGAATTCAAGCTTAAACTGTATTAGTTTTATCTCTGCACAATATGTTTCTTTGAAACCCCACATGTTACAGTCTGCATGTGCTCAGGCTAGTGATAAATAGCCTATCACCAGTTATACTGGCAACACCTCTGCCCATAGGGGTGTTTTTCTAATCACTTACATAAATTCTGAAGAAGATAGTTAGCTTCAGAGCTCATAGTTTGCCTCATCAGTTATCAGAATCATTAATTAAATGTCTTTTGGGGCTTATGTGTGAAAGATTTTAGTGTCAAATTTTCTGTTTAGAAAATAAATCCCAACCTCTGGGCATGAAATCAAGCCTTATTTGATGATGACAAAGTATCAGCAGAAATTCATTTAATTTGCACAGTTGTCAAGACAAATTTGGGAAATAGTTAACAATATGTTCGTATCCAATGGTTATTTCAAGGGTTTGGGTAGTTGGGGTGTGTGGATGAGGGGAGAATTGGAGGTTTTTTTTGTTGTGGTTTGATTTGGATGACTTTGGGGTTTAAGGTTTGTGGGTGTGTTTGATTTTATTTGGACAATGTGAATCTGAATAGAGTCGTGAGGAGATGCTTGTACATCTCTTAAGTAAATTTCTCATTGTCTGATTCAGTATTTCTTATGGATGAACTTTGCATTATGGCACAGTGATCAGCAAGTAGAGACTGTTGTTGAATAACAAACTTTAGTCTATTTTTTACCTATCAGTTATGTGTTAGCTTAGAGATGATAATGTATATTTTATTTGTGTATACTTTGTTTTGTTTTCTTTATTGAACTATGCATTCAAATGTTCACTAATCCGCCTGATCTTCCATTAACAGTGAAATCCCCAAGTTAATGGACTAGTTCTCCTCTGACAAAATCGTTCTTTCTCACCCTGTCTTTGTAATCAAACCCAGGTATTGAGAAATTGGAGGAGAGGTAATAAAGGAGATAGATAGTGTGTAGTTGGTTGACCTTGACTGGTTGCCAGCTGGCCACCAAGCCACTCCATCTCTCTTCTCTTCACTAGGACATGGGGTTGAGAAAGTAAGATGGAAAAAAAAAAACCCTTGTGTGTCAAGAAAAAGGCAGTTTAATAAAGCAAGAGGAAAGGCACATGAAAGCAAAGGAAAACAAAGGATTTATTCTCTGCTTCCTTTCTCTGGTGTTGAACAGGCAATGTCTGGCCAATTCCTGGGAAACAGGGCTTCAGTATGTGTAGTGATTGTCCTGGAAGGCAAATGTCATAATAACAAATGCCACCCCTCCTCCTTTCATTTAGATTTCATACCTGAGCAAATGTCATATAGTGTGAGCAATACCTTTGGTCAGTTTTGGATCAACTGTCCTGGCTCTGTTCCCTCCCAAGATCTTTCCTATCCTCAGTTTATGGGGTGAGGGGAAATATGTTGGAGAGACATAGAAACCTAAAGAATAATTTGGATGAAAATACTACTTTTGTTTAGATCTTCTGTTGTTCCCATTATAGTGCAATTGCACTAGGTTTGTGGAATACAATTGTTAATGGCTTGATTGTTTTAATGACCACTGAAGAAATTGCAGCCCCAGTGAAAATGATAACCTGGAAATTCACAGCCTCAAACCCTGTGATTCTCTTATGTTACTCTGGCAAAAAATACTAAACACTAATATTAATTTCAAGTTCTAGACATTTATTCCTGAGCAGGAGCATCAAAAGTGCCCCATATCTCTAAAAGTGTGATGAAACAAAACTTCTATACAGAGAAAATATTTATGATCTTGAAGCCTGTCCTGAATATGCAAGTGGAAGAGGTGCATTATTAAAACAGTGGTAGTCAGTAGACCCATTCTGATTTGTAAGGCAGTTCTTTAAATATTCTCTTATTCATGCTGAATGAAAAAGCTTCCAATGTCAACCACTCTGGGTGGTACAGACTATTTTTGTATATAAATACTTTTGCCTGGTATTCTGAATGGGAGATGGCTTGGGTTGATAGCAGATATTGCAATGCTTTGACTTCTTATATATGCCAGCTCCAGTATTTCTGCTTAGGCTTTGGGGCTGACAGCTTGAGACAAGGTGAAAACTGACTTGTGCTTTTGTTGCTGCCCTTCAGGGGATCACATGCAAATGATAAATTGCCTGCAACCAGGTCTATAACTCACCAGTGATGTTGGTGTGAAAGTAGTGAATGATGAGGGAAAAGAGGTGCTGGGGTTGAAGCTGACCAGTGGTGGACATCTCCAAATTAACAAATTTATTAGAGTTTCTGAATATTCAAATCCACCCCAACCCCTCCAAAATAACAAAGACTAAAATATGTTTGAAAGAATCTCTTCCTGATGGTGAAAGTTTGCTGGAATATGGCATCATAGAGAAGTGAGTCCAATATCCAGCAAGAAGCATATGAGAAGTAAACTGTTGTGCTGTGTTATGAGGGGAATAAAAAGAGGTTAAAGGTCCAGTTTCCCAGTAAGTATGTTTTTAATCTGTTTGAAGAAAGCAAATTTCAATATTTGGATGCAAAGAGATCCTGTTCATAAGGATTCGAACGTTGTTTTGTGGAGGAGGTGCTTGTGAATTGAAACTGATATTTAATTGTGGTAAGGTGCACATTTTCTGAAACAACTTTGAAGTTTTTATTTGTTTGGTGTATCCTCAGAATCTAATATGAAACTACAAATTTTGTTGTGAGGATCAGACACCCAAGAGGTTTTGACCATTAATAAAAAACCCAAAACTCTGAAAGAACAAAGAACATGAAGTCCTGTGAGAATAAGGATTCATTTTGTATTTTCTTAAAATTAGAATCTTGGAGGTTGGGGAAGTAAGGGGAAATTAAATACTTGGAGTTTTTCTATAATTTTTGATTTTTAAAGGTATTTCTTATAGGATCATAAAAAGTTGTGAAATAATTAAAGATTAAATAGGGATCTTTAGCTATATTGTCTTCAGGTATGGAAGATACAGATTCAGAAGTTTGTTATGGATTGAGAAAAGACAGGAATAGATCCTGCTACATCTCAGGAAACTTCTTAAATCTCATAAGGTCTGGGGGTGAAAGACACCATGCCATTTCCTCTGCCATCCTTTTTAGAAAAGTTACAGGAGGAGGTGCCAAGAAGGTACCAAGCTTCTTTAAAGAAAATAAATATTAACGTAGCCATTCTTTTTGGAGAGCTATGGGAATTGGGGTGAGGGGAAGCTGTACATTTAAAATGTTTTCTTTCTCTCAGTTTAGTCATAATTCACCATTTTGACACAATGCGTTAGATAGTCTATTCCAACCACAGCTGTAAACTTCAAAAAAAAAAAAAAAGCTACTTCAAGAAAAACATTGTCCAGCTATATTGATTTTTAATTTTAAAAATTAAATTTAAAACCCCCAAAGATAATCCCTGCACACAGTAAGTGTTTCCGCTTGTGAAGTACAATCAGCACATAGTCTGTCATTGCAGCTGTCATGGACTGACCCATTTCTCACACACCTTCAGGGTTTGGAATAGAGGAAGGAAAGGAGTCAGGAATAAACAAGGGAAATGGAGCTTAGAAAGAGGAAGGGTGCAGAACGTTGTTTCTCACCAGCCAACTTTATTTTTAATTTGAAACAAATTAAATTTCCCTAGGTCAAACTGTTTTGCCTGTAATGGCTAATTGTTAAGTGGCTGTCCTGTCTATCTCAACCCATGAGCTTTTTCATCTTATTTTCCCCCTCTGTTTGAGGAGGGAGTGTGAGAGGGTGGCTGGGTGGGAGCCAGCTAGCCAATGTCAGCCCATCATAGTTTAGGTGGTGATTTCTCTGAAGTCTCCTAGCAGGGAAAAAAAATCAAGTACAGTTTTACTGATTAGATTATGTAACTACAGCATGAGTATTACCTTTAACCTCATCTTGGCTTTTGGCCAAGAGTTACAACCTGTGATGCCCAATAATTATTACAGTTTAAGTGTAGGCAAATGCTGGCATTCTAGAATCCTGATGGGAAGAAAATAACAGAAGCAAGGATGCTTGCACTGTAGTGTTTAACTGAAGACTAGAAATACACGTTTTCATTAGAAAAATATCATTCTGTTAAAATGCCAATAAAAATCCTTTTTGCAAAATCTCCACGTAAAATTGGAAGGTACATAGTAAAAAAAAATGAGAAAAAACCCTTTGCGTTTTCAAGTGTTAGCCTACTTGTTTGGCTTTGGGCATAGTAATAACTTCATTTCTCTGAGGAAATAAAATAAACATTTAATATTTTGGACTTTAATAAGACTAAAGAGAAAGTGGTTTTTTTGTTAAAATATTTCGCTTTTTTGATGCAAAGTGTTCAAGAAGGAATTGAAACAACTGATTGAAAAACAATTTTATAGCACTTAGCTACAACAAATATGCTTTTGTTCAGATGAATTCTACAGGTAAATTATGTTTCTTATAATGCCAAACTTATTATACCAAAATTTATTGGTATAGGAAATTAATTCCAAGGTCTGATCTGTCTTTGTTAGAATGCAACTCATCTCCTCCTCCGTCTGCTTCCCTTCTTACTCACAAGGCTTGGACCCAAGTCTCTTTTCTGCTTTTCCAATAGATACTTAATTAAAGAGATGCTGCTACTGTTCTACTGTCATTAGAAGTATTCTGCTAAACAAAAGAGAATGCGCAGAGTAAACTGTGTGATTAGAAACTGACTTTTTTTGAAGCTAGTGCTTTCATCATGAATGTCGCTCTTTAAAATTGCTTCAATCTTACAGAACAGTCTTCAAAAGGTAATATGAAAAGTTCTTCATGTTAGTGACTGGAGACGAAGAAAACTCAAAAAAACCCAAATTTACCCCAAAATAGCAGAGTTCAAAAAATACTTTACAAAGAAGTCAAAAGGTTAAGTTCAGCAATTTCACATTGACTTAATTTGTTTGCCACTGTGACCTGGAACATCAGTATAGTATCTATAAAGACGTAGATATTGCTATCTCTGTTTGCACTGGATGCTTTCAAAAGTCCTAACAAAAGGTCATAGCTGTAGTGGCCTAGAAATAAGTAACTTTTCAAAGAAAGCATGCTATGTATTTATTTGTTATAAAACACTTGGGAAGAATTTCACATTTCTTGTGAAACTGCAAAAGTATTGAAAGAAACTCACCCAAATAACAGTCATGAAAAAAGATACAGAAAAGACTTGTCTCTTGCCTCTTGAGACCACAGTTTAGTAAATCAATTTTAAAAAAAATATGTTATCTCTTTCCTGAAGTTATTTTCTGTCTACAAAATATGAGGGAAGTTTGTGGGAGGAAGGAGTCCTTACAAGATTCAAAAGAATCATACAACAAGTCTGCTGGTTTTGGAAAAGCTTTTGCTGCATGTCAGAGTTTACATCTGATTGAAGCTACTTTGGAGCTGGAACGGGTTTTTGAGGAAAGAACTGACGACCTGATTACATTCTCTACTTCTACAGCATTATGGGCTCTTGGTCTATTTTTTCCTTTATTTTCAGAGTGCAGGTGACATTAAATCAGAACCTGTTCATGCATTTCTAGCAAGAAACTGCTTCAATGTCCTGTAGTTTCATAATTTCTCCTAGGGGAAGGTTTTTCTAGCTGCACAAGAACTTTAGTTTTACCTTTTATTTCTTGAGGCCTATTTTGCATATGTGCTTAAGGCTTTTGTATAAGGCTTTGAAATGTGACAGAAAGGCATCTGAGAAGTTAAAAATGTGTAGATCATTTTAATATTTGGAGGGTCTTGTTTAAAGACCTCAAGATCTTTTAATACTTATTGGAAATATTCAGGAAGACTATTGTAAATACTCAGAAAGTCTATTGTTTTTCTGTAGCCCTCTAGAGCAGTTGAGAGCTGCTCAGGTTTGGGTTTTGGTTAGTGTATCTGCACTCTCATGAAAGCTAATGGTATTAATGCTTGTTGAAAGATGTTTGCCTGCAGCAGGTGGTGGGAACTGCCCTGTAGAGAACTCTGTACAGAGCTCTTTATAGCTTCTTATCAGAATGCATATAATTCTTTTTTTCTAAATGGGGCATCAGGGCTGGGAGCTCCATTTCCTCATGTTTTTGGGGGATCTTAGAGCTACCTCTAAGCCTGTAGGCACAGGCTGGTGTTATATGTTTCCTCATCCTTAGGTCAATGCTGAAAATAAGCTGCAGAGTGTGAAATGAAGACCGTCCTGCTAGGCTGTCCTGATTGCTGTGAAAGCAGCAAGACCCATATTTTGGAGCACAGGCTTCATGTGCCTTGTGCTCTTAGAGATCACAGCTGTTGAGTAAAGAACAAGATCAGTAAAAGCAATGGGGTATTGCTCTCGAAAGACCACGATTATTATCTGGTGTAGAGGAGTAGTCAGCAGGAGGCCAGTGATGAAAGGGCTGACAGCTGTGTTATGGCAAAGGCTTGTGAGGGTGGTGAGACAAGTGCTGGCTGTGCTGGGAAGGCTGTGGCCATTCCGAGGGAATGGAGCTAACACATGCTTGCAAGCAAGGTCATTAATTAGTAAGCTAAGCAACTTTCTTGAGGGATGCAACATTAAGAAAATGAGTTTCACATTCAAAACTCATGACTGCTCTTGAGATGCAGCAGGCAGAATATTGCTGATTAAAGGGCTTATGTGTTATATAAATTATACTCATCAAGTATCATATAAAGTGTAAAAAGTACATATTACATAGATGTTATGTTAATAGATAAAATTATGTATCTGTATAAAAGAAAAAAACTACATATTTATACATATTTGTATAGTCCTTCATACAGATCTCTGTGTGTGTGCCTCTGTGTTCATAAGGTGACTATATACAGGACAAAAAAATTAGGGCCATGCAGAGAAAATTAGGGGTGTTCAACCTGGAGAAGAGAAGGCTGCGTGGAGACCTCATAGCAACCTTCCAGTTTCTGAAGTGGGTCTACAGGGAAGATGCAGACAGATTCTTTATTAGGAAATGAAGGAGAAATGTAGGTTAGATATGTGGAAGAAATTCTTTATGGTGAGGGTGCTGAGGCACTGGAGCAGATTGCCCAGAGAAGTTGTTCCCCCATCTGTTATGATCAGGTTATTAAAATTTTTAGAGCAATGCCTCTGCCCAAATTGAGGCACAAATGAGACCATATGGCAAAGTCAATAGTATGGATTTTATTTAACAGTAAATGAGAGAAAGAGAGAAAAAGAGGGAGAGAGCAAGAGAGAAAGAAATACAAAAGAGGTGGGGAAAGAGAAAATATTACTGCTCCGTGCATCCCAGTGGTGTCCTGTTGTTCTTTCTATCTGGTCTTCTTGGTAGTGAGGGTCCCCCAGAAAGTACAGAGTCCCATGGATTAATATACATTTGGGCCAGGTGCCTCCCCTGGAGGTCAGGCAAGTTTGACCCTGTCTCTTGCAGCAGACCCTGGATCTGCTGCATCACTTTGCCTCACGTGCACTGCTCTGGTGCAAGGCCTCAGGAAGAAGTCTGGGGGGAGCTTCAGGGGTGTTTGGTGGATTATGACACCTCCTCCTCATCTGCCCCTCATGTGAGTGTCCTGTGGGTGTGACCTTCTCAGGGTGGGGGGGTCTACAGCTGAACCAGTTTCTGTAAGGGAGGATGGGTGTTCAGTGCCTCTGAGCAGAGGTTGCACCACACAGCCCCAGAGCCGAAACTCCTCACCTGCCTTGGCTGTGGGGGAGTCTGTGCCCACCTGCCCTCAGAAGATGAGCCTGTGGCCAATGGCCTCCCCACCCTAAACCCAGCCAGGGATGATTTTCAGGACAACTGCTGGATTTGGCTTTCTAATGGATGTATTCTTCTCCCTTAGCCTTCTCCTAGACCTGAGATAATTGAACAATAGTGTCATCATTATCTTATCTCAAGTTCCTTTAGGCAGTTTAACTCACAGTCCAAAGTTCCAGGCATGAGGCATCTTCAGGGAGGGGTGGGTTTCTGTGGCTACAACTTCTTTATACACTTTTGCCATAATGGGCTAAACTCCTTCATAACAATGTTTAAGCCATTAACCATAACATTTCAGTCTCTGATATCAACCCTGAAAGTGTTCAAGGCCAGGTTGGACAGGGCTTGGAGAAACCTGGTCTAGTGGAAGGTTCCCCTGCCCAAGGCAGGGGAATGGAATGAGATGAGCTATAAGGTCCCTTCCACCAAAACAATTCTGTGATTCGCTGTATGATTCTATTTTCATATTTTAATATTTCCTGGTCCAAAGGAAAGGGCAGTAAATTGCAGGACTGCCTATGAGAACATGTGGGCATGGCAGTGTCAAGCAATTTGTGTCAGTCAGTCACAATGCAGCCCAAAAACTTGCAAGGAATGGCTCTTTCAGAGGGTCCTCTGTGCATGTAGGGACAGGGGGCTTCCCTTTCTGATGTGATTCTGGGGACCCTGGGAGTGGCAGTGTTTCCTGCTGGCTGGCACAGGGCTGCCTGAGAGCACCGAGAGCATGAGGGCATCAAGAAATGGCTGTGAGCCAAAGGAGCAGAATGATGATTAACGGAACAGCTCTCAGACATAAACTGGTAGACCCCTTCCATAAAATGACAGACAAAATACCTGGTCTATGTAGGGGAAGGATCATCTTGGCTTGATGTACTACTGGGTAAACTGGGAGAGGTAAATGGTCTTGTCAGCCAGCCATGTCAGATCCTGTCACTGGAAGAAAGGGAATCTCTTCCAGTACAAATAGCCCTTGAAGCTGCTGGGAGGGGGTGGGATTTTTACCAGAAGCTGAGTGCAACATTCATCAACATCATCATCTGAATGCCCTTGGTGAACTGGCTTCTGTTTAAACTAAATGTTTGTTTCCTGTATTAATTGATATATCCTACAGTTTTGTAGCTGCATGTTTAGGAATTCTTAGTGGATGGGGCGTTAATGTGGTCATGGCAGGTGTGTGCTATCTTTTGTTTGAACTTCAAAGCTATCAGTTCAATAATCTTCATGCATTGCTGAGTGAATGTCAACAAAGGTATTTGCTTGTTACAGGATGTTTTATGAATGCTATGGAGATGAGGTGGATTAACTTCAATTGATCAGTACAAGGACCTTTGCCACCTTGAACTTTGATATTAACCATGCAGGCTGCTTTCACTTAGGGCTTTCAGTAACTTCTGCCTTACAGCAGGAATAATGTGAAAAGGAGGAAAAGAACAAGATGAACTTACATATTTCCTTTACTAAGAATGCCTTGACACTTACCTTGTTTGCCATAAAGAGAACAAATAATACTACCATGTTTTTGAAAATAGAAAGCAGGTAGGCATATGAGAAGAGGTAAATATGCTTAAGAACCAGAGACACAGCAAGACGGTCATGTGTAATGGATATTTTACAATTTTGTATGATTTTTTTGTATATTTTCTTCTTTTGTAAAAAGCCAATGTGCATTTGGTGCCCCAATAAGTAATATATAGAAGAGTGTAACTAACAATTTATCCATTGTTAAATGGGTGGCAGGCTGATGCAGTAAGATACATGCCTTCACCATCTGTTTTCCTGCTGTAGTTAAGTTTAGATGCTTGAGGATTAGGACCAAGATCTTGTCAAAATGATATGTACTTCTGAATTTAATGATATCACAGAAATGCAGAGCTCTTTAACAGTATCGTGGTGATGGATTTTACATAGGAAAAACATGGCTGAGGTATTGTTTGTGTTTAACTGCCAGATTTTTGCTTCTCAAATGTAAAGAATAATCTGTATTGTACTTTGTATCTCCTCAAACTAAAGTTTGCACCACTGGGTGAAAGAGTGGTATGTGTGTTGAAAAAGGATGACATATTTAAGTACTTGAAATAGAAAGTTATTATCCGAGTTGCAGTAAAGTAGCCTTTGTCTCTACTTCTTTTAATATTAAAGACATCAAGTAGGATATTGGATCTCTAACATGCATAACAACAATGTTCTACCATCATTGTATCATGTAAAATACAGATGATAGGTATTATGAGCACTGTAAAGTTTATTATTTTTACTGTACAAAACATCTTGGAGATTTAAAAAAGCCAAATGGTGAACAAGTGCTCTAATGAGAAATATGTTGTCATGTCACAATAGCAATCTTGAAAATCTGTCCGCACGTCAGGACCTTTATGGAAATGAAAGAAGAGAGTTCAGGATAGTCTCTTGCCTATTAGTAGGTAATTTACACATAGGTACTTCCCTATAACATGAAAAATTTCTGTCAGTCTGTTAATTCTGAGGGTCTTAAATATTTTCTCTTCTAGGAATTCATGAAAAAGGTTAATTTTCTTTTGAATAAATTTATATTTCCAATCTGGCAGCTGGTTTCGTGGGATTATCCATTTTTATAAGCAGCTTTTACATAAGGTTGTTACACAGCGTGTGACCTTTTTTTGGTCGGGTTTGGTTTGGTTTTTCTTACTGATTTTAATATTTAGCTCTGTATTTTGTCCTCTGAGAATTTGTCACTATCTCAGGTGTTATTAACAGCCAGTCAGCCCTGAGCATTTTTTCCTCTATTTAGCAAAGTTCTTGCAATCTATTATTAGAAAATTTTTATGGTTTCATGTGGGCAGAAAAAAACCCCTCTCGCAATGTTCTGACCATCAGGTAAGGTCAAATAGGTACCAATAGAAAACTTTAATCACAGAGTCCCAGAATGGGTCAGGTTGGAAGGGAACCACAGTGGGTCATCTAGTTCAGCTCCCCTGCTCAAACAGGGTCATCCCAGAGCACATGGCACAGGATTGTGCTCAGACTGTCCAATATCTCCAGTGAGGGAGACTCCACACCCTCTCTGGTTGATCTGTTCTAGTGCTCGGTCACTACACAGGACAGCAGTGCTTCCTCATGTTCAGGTGGAATTTCCTGTGCATCAGTTTCTGCCTGTTGCCTCTTGTCCCATTGCTGGGCACCACTGAGCAGAGCCTGGTCCATGCTCTGACCCCTCCCTGCAGTCACTGACAGACATTGATGAGTTCCCCTCTCAGCTGTCTCTCTTCCAGGCTGAACAGGCTCAGCTCCCTCAGCCTTTCCTCATAAGAGACATGCTCCAGTCCATCATCATCTCTGTAACCTCCACTGGACCTGCTCCAGGAGCTCCATGTGTCTCTTGTCTTGTGGAGCCCTGAACAGGACACAGCACTCCAGATGTGCCTCACCAGGGCTGAGCAGAGGGGCAGGATCACCTCCCGCCACCTACTGGCAATGCTCTCCCTAATTCACCCCAGGATCCCATTGACCTCCTTGGTCCCCAGGGCACTGCTGGCTCAGGGACAGCTTGTTGTCCACCAGGACCCCCAGGTCCTGCAGAGAGCTTCTTAATATTATGGTGCTTAATATTAATTTTCAATATGATTTTGAGAGCATATGTAATAGATTCAGAAACTAAATGCAGGAAAAATAGAAGGGGATTTGAAGCTTGTCTATGAGAAAAGGAATCATAGGAAAACCTTGGTGTCCACTATGGAAGGGGATGCATTTGTAACATATATCCATAGCAAAAGCCAACTTATTTTAAGACATTAGTATTGAGATTCTTATCTTTCTCTGTGTAACTATTGCTTCTCTTAGTATATGCACTTACACTTCTACAGTCCTTCATAAACTGTGTAAGGAAATCAGGCTTTCAGGTGTAGGCTTGTGATCAGTATTTCCCATTAGTAGTTAAAGAGCTCCATGCAGTTTTTGATGGGGTTTTTTATTATGTTCTGAGGCAAGAAAACCTCTGTACAAGAGCTATTAGGAGGGCTCTGTATATGTAAAATGATGTTTTGTGGGTTTTCTTCACAGGCTGAAACTAAAATGCAACTAATACTTGGTATTTTACTAATGTGATTGGTAGCCTCATAATATCAATGTCCTTTATGGATTTTTGTCAGTAGTCATGACTTGGAATGCAAGAAGAATAGGAGCAGAGAAAGAGATACAGGTATGTAATTTTAAAAAGCATAACTGAAAGTCCCAATACATTATGATAATTGTATCTTTTATTTCAAGTTAATCTCCTGATCATTACCAGAATGTATTTCATTGTTAAGGAAAAAATAGTATTCAAATAATACACCTTCTTTCAAAGACATGAAAGTATTTGTGCAATGTAGAAAAATGTGTGAGGTTTCTAGTGGGATGAATGAAAACCATGCTGAAATTAAATAGCAGTGCTTTTTTGCTCCAGAACAGCTTAAGCAGATTTTCACCGAGGAGGTCGGTGAAAGTTTCAATACATGAAACTGTATTGACATGCTGTAAAAGCCTACTGATGTAAGACAACACAAATATTAGTAACTGTAAATGAGGATAAAACAAAATATATATGGAAATATTGCAACATATCCTAATAAACAGAATTTCTTTGCAAAGCAGGTGCATCCTGAGCTTGTGCGAACAGTAGTGTGTGACAGACTAAACTCTGAGGGGTGGAATGTGAGTCACTGAATCCATCCCAGGGAGGAAGAATGCTCAGAGGAGGTGCGCATGGACACTGTGCCCATGAAGCTCAGAGAATAATGCAGGGTGTGACTGAGCACAGCTGTTGCAAAGAAGCTGATTTCCTCTGGTCCCCTTTTGGTTCTGATAGCAGCCTTTGACTTATCAGCAGCCGAGTTATCAGCTGGTGGTGCAAATGCTTCTCCCTGAGTTCATTAGACAGTGTGCATATCTCCCTAAATTAGCCAGACCAGTATGGGACGAGAATGAATACATGGCTTAGTCCAATATGAGTATAAAAACTAGAGAATGAGCAAAATAATTTTGAAGAGTATAACAGATGTGAGCTGGCTTCAACCCCCTTATTCCTTCCTGGAGATTGGAAACACCCAGTGTCATGACAATGGGCATATTATTGGGAATCATGCTGGTATTGTGATTGAATTCTGTACTGGAATTGCTATATTTTATTCTGTGTAGCTTACCTTTATATTTGTATTGCTTTTTCATTTTTTAAAAATATTTCTGCTAAATCAGAAATCTCATGGAACATTGAATATCTTCAAATAAGTAAATTTGATTTTAAATATTATGTCGTCCCTGCAAAAACCTGGTCAGGGAGAATTGGACCCTGATGTGGCATAATGAAGCAATGAGAAGACAAAGTTTTATCTACATTTTTCTGCCATGTTAAAGACACTTGGCTAACTTTATCTAGCGTAATCATTCTCAGATGTGTTTGTGCGTGTTGCCTCTTAGATTTTCTGAACGATGAAGCAAGGGTGAGGTTCCTGTAAAAGAGAGGAAAGTGTCTAGTACAAGGTTTCAGAAGTAACACATTATATTTTTTTCCTCATTTTTAATCATTATCTTTTTAAATATCTTGATCTGGTGTTAAATTTTTGTTCTTTCCTGAAATAAGAAAACTGTTTGAAGTTTTCTTATTAAAAGAGTGATAATTTGTTGCTGTTGGTTTTTACTAAAGAAAACCCACATGCTTTCTGTAATAATGTTATCAAAGGGATAGCTGACAAAGAACTGTTTTATGAGGCTTGTCTCATCTTCCCACCAACAAAAACATTTATATGAATGAAGTGTCATCCTTGCCTTTTCATGTCTAATATTTTGAAATTTATTAGATGGTTTACATTCAGGTTTTGCAGCTCAAGCCCACTTTTAAAAAGGAAGAATGGTATTTGGCATATTTGGCATATTTCGCAAACCTGAAGTTTTCTATGTTTGTTTTCTTACAAATAATGTTCAACATTATGGTGTTAAGCAAAATGGTCTAAACTTGTCTGATACTCTTATGTCAATAGCCCTTTTAAAAACAACTGCCCACCACATGTGTTTTAAAGCCCAATTAAAATGAGAATTTTTGAATCTCCACACACAAACATACATATATATGTATGTAAAATTTATATATTTTTCATCTATATGAATGTATATTTCTGAGAGTTCTTATAGAGAGCTCTGTCTCATGATTTCTGGATTTCTTCAGTCTCACTTAAAAGAAAGTAAATGTGATATGGCTAAGGGATTCTGTTAGTACTAGAAAATTTCCAGATCTAAATGCCTTGCAAAAGATTTCACGTTAACTCTACAATATTCTCCACATAAGCAGAGTGATGAGTAGTGCTCAGACAGACATGATGGGGAGAAGTTGTACAGTTCTAGCTGTTAAATGTTGTTCCTATACAACTGGAATTATACTCCACCTAGTTTAGTCTGAATGAAGTTTTCCTTCACAGATCTGCCTATAAAAAGAACTGGACTTGTTATTTTATTGCGTAGTTGTTCAGTTTGAAGTTTATATAGTCTCCACAGAATAGGCAATAGTAGTAAAAACAACCAAATTACACTCCCTGCCATTTCTTGGTAGAAAATTAAGCATCTGTAATTCTGAACATGAAGTGGGAATAATGTGACCATTTTGCAGATGTTTCATGACCCAAATCACATTATTTGAGTCAGTTCTCTTTCCCTGCCATGAGTTGATGGCAATGGATGGCTTCATAAAATTTTCAATGACAGGTACAAAAAGGTGATTTTGGGCAGGAAAAATATTTTCCATCATCCTAACGATGTCAAAAGCAAGACATGACTAGATGAGAAGTTGAGGATAATGGGTAACTATTTTACTGGTCCATAGAATCTTGGTTTCTATGGCATTTGAAGGATGCTACAAACTGCAGGGGTTTAATGATCTTATGGAACTTTCCGCAGCTATTAAATCAGAGAAATCATGGGGTGGGAGGGTGTGGGGGGACAGAGAATGAATTCGGTGCTGCTGATGGAAATTTTTATAGGCATCTTGCTGTTTCCCATGGTGGGGGAAGATGGAATGAGCTAAGAGCACGGAAAAGGTCAAATACTTAGAGTGCATAGGCACCCAACTAGTCAGATGCTGATCTGAAGTTTACCCATGACTTTTTGGAATCTTTTTGGGTTTGCAAAATTGTTTTATTACCCTAATGACTAACATTTTTTTAGGAGGTTTTTATTTGAAGATGTACTCATTATTTACTTAGCAGGAAGTACAGTACTTACAGTGCTATTGTAATGCTTTCAATTCAAATTCTAGCTTGAGTTAAAAAACATAAAATTTAGTATGAATAATCAATTATTTTCTTACTATGAATATACTTTTTTGTGTTTTTTTTTTTTTTTTCTTAGAGTTATGCTCATATGTTACACAATAATAACACTTCTAATACCTGAAACTGTTTGTGCTCTCTGTTCTTAGAGCACCTGGAACCACTGAAGTTTAAACAGAGAGTTTGTTCCCTTTCAATTTCATACTGATCTTGCACGAGTTGAAAAACCTGATGTAAAATAGAGACACGCTGAGAGTATTGCACCAGAATCAATTTCTAGCTTGAATAATTGAATAGGTTGTGGTATATCCTTGCTTAATGGCCTGATCGTCAAGGTATTTTGTATATGCATAAATCTGCTGTAATAAACAAAGTTCATGCAGCCAATGTATGAAATCTGAGTCTCATAGAGAAAAAGAAATTGTAAACTCTAATAAAAGCAGAATTTTATCCAAAAGGATTTTTTGCCAGACCTTAGTGTACTTATAGCTAATGAAATTAGAGTATGACATATAGGTTCTCTTGTAGTGCTTCTACATGGAGGTGATCTTGTTGTTTCATCATTGAAAAATACATTTTAATACTCTTCCTCTAAGGGTTTTTGTTAAATATAAATTGTTTATACATATAGAACTTACATATTGCAGAGTGTTTGGGTCCAAAACTATTTAAAACTTATAAAACATATCCCAGTCTTCACTTGCACGATACCTCCAGTGAGAAAGGTTGATTACTTGAGAAAGTTTATCAGAATAGCATTTAGTCCTTCAAACAGTTACTGTTCGTGTAACGATACTGCTCGAGAGTGGATAAAATCACAGAAGTAGCCATGTAAGCAAGTAAAAACTGTACTTCATTTTTGTTCCTTTGGAGAAGAATTTCTGCCAGTAACAAATAATTTGACTGAAAAACAAATCTTGTCTTCATTAAATGACTGTGTATTGCTGTCGTGGTGATGGGGAAGCTGAAGGAAGCTGTCTGTGGATAAATGTGAAACTCCAGAGGAAAGAAGTAAAGAAATTTACCATTTCAAATAATTAAAGTAGTGTAAAAACAACACTTACAATCTGTTGTCTAATGGCAATAATGGAATAGTAGGCACTCATTTTAGAACACCTAAGAGGATTTTAAAACTCTAAGAGATGTCAACCCCGAAAATATCCAACACAGTGGAGCTAATAATTTTTCTGTCCTGGAAAAAATGACACTTTGGATCTCATAGAGGTTTGATTATTATGAGATTTTCTATCTCTAGCTGTCAAAGTTTGCTCATATTCATGGCCAGGTGGATAGCAACAAAGTTTTTTATAGTATTCATGAAAATTTGAGGTTTAGGTTAGACATTAGGAAAAGGTGGGTGGGCACTGGAACAGGCTCCCCAAGGCAGTGGTCACAGCTCCAGCCTGACAGAGTTTAAGAAGTTTTTGGACAATGCTCTCAGGCACGTGGGAGGATTCTTGGGGATGGTACTGTGCAGGGCCAGGAGTTGGACTTAGTGGTCCTTGAGGGTCCCTTCCAACTCAGCATATTCTGTGATTCTGTAATTTTGCTACACTTCAAAGAGAGAACTTACCTGGTTTAAGATCAGATATTTTAGAAATTTGGAGCACCTAATATAATGTATGACAAAAATCTTAGTGTGCTTTGTTTCGTCTACAAAAAATAACTGCTCCGTGCACCAGTACATGCTGGGGCCAACTGGCTGAAATGTGGCTTTGCAGAAAAGGAGCTGGAATTCCTGGTGAAAATGAGACATAATGTACCCAGTGGTGTCCTGGGCTGCATGAGGAGTAGTGTTGCCAGCAGGTCAGGGAGGGAATCCTTCCCCTGTGCTCAGCCCTGCTGTGAGAAACACTCAAAGCCACACCTGGAGTGCTGTGCCAAATTCTGGACTCCGCAAGAGAAACGCACGCCTACTGGAAAGAGTTAAATGCAGGGCTACTGAGATAATTAAGGGGCTGGAGCACCTCTCCTGTGAGGAAAGGCTGAGAGACACGGATCTGCTTAGCCTAGAGAAGGGAATGCTGGGTGGGGATCTCTTGTCATTACGTAAAAATATCTGAAGAGAGAGTGCAAAGAGGACAGAGCCATGCTCTATTCAGTGGTACCATGTGATGGGACAAGAGGCACTGGGCACAAATAGCAGCAGGAGGTTTCCCTCTGAACATCAGGAAACACTTTTTTTTACTCTAAGGGAGACTCAGAACTCACACTGGTTGCCCAGAGGGGTTGTGGTGTCTCGATCATTGGAGAAATTCAAAAGCTGTCTGAATGTTTTCTTGGGAACCTTTAAGCACTGGGTGGCCCTGCCTGACCAGGGTGCTTGACCACACAGCCTCCTGACATCCCTTTCAAACTTAGCCATTCTATGTGTATTCTGTGTCCAACTAGAGAGAAAATGTGACATAACTTAAGATTTTATACTGAGCCATCTAATAGGCTTTAAAAGGAAGGTAATAAAGTGGTGAATAATAATGGACATAGATATTAATAAAATTTAGTTTAGTGCTCTTGAACTTTAGGGTTATTTGCACAGTGGCATTTGAAAAAGAGAATACTCAAAGCAGAAAAATTAATAAAAGTTCAAATAAAATGCTCAAATATGGAAAAAAAAATTTGCATCATATGAAACAAGGTACTTAGCCAGCTATTGAGATTTAGTCAACCATCACAAAAATCAAAGTGACCCCTGAAAATCAAATTAAATATTTAAATCTTAGGAAAGCTAAATTCAAACACTTACTGTGATGTAAGGAACAAATTCTGATAGAATCAAGGACAACAGTGTAGTCCTACAGATTCTCAGAAAAATAGTAGCTTGCCTTCATACTAAGTGTTTTTATGTCAAAATATTTCTCTGTGTTATTTTGTTGATCAGTTTTAATTCTGTGCCTCTCCCCTTTCCACAAAATGTGGTTCACCCAAGTAAGGAGTCAGGACATCAGACTAACAAAAAGCAAAACTGAGCTGGTAGATGTTTTTGTAGTATGTAAATTCTGCCTATTTGAGTACTATTTTCATATGATTGTCCCGAGAAAGTTAAAAAACCCTCTATTCCCAAGAAGAGAATCAGAAGAGTATGAGAAACATATTCTTTACCATTAAATAGACCTCCAGGTTCCTCTGCATTAAAAAAATGCTTTTTATTATTAATAAGCAGTGTCAGGGTCCAGCCTGTTTAGTCTGTGGATTTATGGCATCTGTTCAGAAAGAATATATATGAAACATTTGTTTTGTTACAATTTAAAACTGAAATTGCCAGAAATTGATTTTGTAATCCTGGAATACGTTCATTTTAATAATTTCTGTGCTTTTATTTTCAGTAAGTACTTTTTCATTTAGTGGTGCCATTCAGTTTGTTCAAATAAGCTCCTCTTTGGTTTTGTTACAAATTGAGTGGAAATACTAGTTGTCTTGGGCAAGAACAAATATTTCAGAGAAGACTGCAGCATTGAACAAATTGCCAGCTTTTCGGTACCTTGACAAAAAAATATATAAAAAATAGTAAATTTGTAGTCAATAAACATGTTTATGTAGTTTCATGGGTTTTCTTGGCTTCTCTGTTTCATAGTGCGGCTTCATACTTGCAATTAGACATTTGGACTTTGAAGGTATGTTGGGAATGATTTGCGTGATTTCCTCTTGAAGCCAGCCTAACCTGAGGGACTTTTCTGCAATCATTGACATTCATTCTGTGCTATATGGTGTTGTGCATGCTAATTTTGTCTGTGGATATGTGAGAAAAGTGACTTGCCTATGTATAAAAATTGGCAGCCTGTCACTGCCAATATATTTCTGTCATGTGGGCCAACAGCTTTCTTTGCATACCCTTACAGAGATGCAGTGTGTGAATGCAAGGAATAATTGGCTGCTCCCTATCAGCAGCACAGGGTGGTTATGGTAGGATCCCAAATTTATTTTCTAGCTCTTGCATGATTACCAGTGGTAGACTGCATGCAAGTGTGCTGAAAATGCAGTTGTTAACTGTACTGATCCTCTTTTTAACACAAGGAACCTAAATTGATCTTCAGGTTCCACTTCTATTTTTCAAGGTTGATGGCTGAATCATGAGGAAGAGTGAATCTCTTGGTTTGTTAGATAAGAGCACAAAAGGGGAGCGGACAGGCATCAGACTGCTTTCTATGATTTTTAAAAAAAATTTTCTTAATAGTATGGTCATTGGAAGACTACATGTTTGTAAATTAATTTGCAGATAGGTTTATCTTTGCCTATAAAATGTTGGGTTTGAATCTCATGGCATAAATAAAACCTGATAATCCTTTGGGTCTGGTTCTGTCCTTAGCGATTGTGAAACTCTGTGTGGTCTCTTAGACCTATTTGCCTTTTGTATTAGCTCTTTAGTTTTATGAATTACAGCAGCAGTAGATTACAGCAGGTCCTACTGCGCTAAATACCGTATGAACACAAAGCAAGGGGACAATGTCCTCCCCAAGTCCTTTCAGTTTAAATAGATTAAAAGATTAATAGGGAAGCACAGATGTGAAGTGTCTTGCTCAAGGTTACCCATCAGGCCAATAGCAAAACCAGAATTGGACTGGTCCCTGTGTCCCAGTCTAGCACCCTGTTGATCACACCATGGTGCCCCTGGAAGTAATTTGAAGTAATATTTTCGACTTATGCATACAAATTGCATTTAAACCTAATTGTGATAGTCTAAAAGGCATCTTAGTGAGAATAAAACCCCCTTGACAAGGGAACTGGAGGACACAGTCATACCTAAGGCATGTCTCACTTTTTTCTTTTAGCATTGTTCATCATCTTTGACAAGAAAAGATTTGAATGCAGTAGAAAGCTTTTCAGCTGACCCTTTGCAAGAAGAGGAAAGAGGCTCTACCTGTTCCCAAACTGTGTATTAGAAAATTTTAGTCCAGAAAGTTTTCTTGCTACTTGAGGGTCACCAGGAAATCCCCCCTTCCAGATGGGAGCCTCAAGGACACTGTGCCTTGCTGCTGTGGTCTGGTACCCTGTGGGGGTCTGTGCAAATTTTCTGAGAAGGAAAGACCCTAATCATTAAAGACAGGGACAGACTCATGAAGTTATGAAGTTTTTCCATAAAAAGTATTTAATGACTCTTGAGTTTGGCTGTGACCATTCAGCTAAGCTCTTGGTCAGGAGCATTTCAAATTAAAATTTACGTCTAACTCTATATGGGCAATACTCTAATCTCATAGAGCACTGAATATATATTATTTTAAGGTATTTGAGTAACAAAAAAAGATCCCAAACCCTACATTTTGTCTCTGTGAGCCTGTTTGTTGGGGGTGTTTTTCACTCTGTGGAACTTTTACAAGAACATATTGTAAGAAAGCAAATGCTGCATAAAGCCTTTGCTGTTGATTAACTATGTGTATTGTAAGACATAATATTCAGATTGTCTCTTCTAAAAGCCATATAAATAATTTTAATCTATGAAGAATAGATTAAGAAAATTGCAACAATTTACTTGAAACAGTCTAGTCAGAAACATAATTTCCTCCTACCTTTCCATCTCAAGGGGAGGTTGAAGCTTAGATTTGTACATTGAAAAATTTATCTATTGATTAATGATGGCTTAGAATTTTAGCTTCTATTTTTTTCCATGCGTCTGTAATCCTGTAGTGTGTAATTCTGGGCTCCGTGTAGTGTGCTAAGCTACTGTTCTCAGCATTTTTAGACAAAATACTTCCTCTAAGCTCAAAACCCAAGGACACCTTACTGTCTCAGACCCTAAGATATGTAAACAACAGTGAACTGGGGGGAGCAAACTTGGAGTAATTGACTTCATTACCTGAAGCTGTAATTGGAGGATCAAACCTCGATATGCAAATGAACAAAACTTATAAAGTATGAAAAACTCATGACCCGTCATCCATTTTGGGTGTAGATCGTTGAGTGGGCTTTGTCTGCTCTAAATGCACCTGAAGGCCCTTCAATAAATTTAACCGCTTTTTATTCTCCTAACTTTGTCTGTTTTATGTAAGCCTGTCAAGGCACCGGAGTGATAATTCCTTTTATCTTGTGGAAAAAACTCAGCTATTTTGCATATGTATTTGCAGTGCATGCACTGCTTACTTTTTGCAATTATTCTCTCTTATAAACTTTTTCATTGCCTTTCCCTGCGGGTAAGGATTGTATACCACAGCCTCTTGGCAAACTGTGAAGAAAACGAGAAGAATTGCTTTTATTTTGTCGGAACACAAAATCAAAGAAGACATATATTGCATCCTCTTTAGCTGTGCTATTAGTAAAAATTCATTTTGAAAGACACAGTGGGGGGAAGTGAGAGTAGTGAAGCAAAAGAGCAAAATCAAGGAAATGCTCTGAAATAAAAACAATTTCTTTAAAAAGATTCAGTATTATATATCCACTACTCTATAACTAGTCTGAATGGGACATGCAAGTTATTTAATGATGAATATTTTTATCACATTTGATGTATTTTATACAGAGGCTTTCCATTACCTGATTTTTGTCTGAGAAAATATTGATAATCAATAACTTTGAAGAGTTATAACTGAAAAATTAAATAGAAGAAACATCTTTAACCATTTGAGCAACAGAAACACTGATCAAAAGAAGATAAATGGACATTTTAAACTTATTAAGTTCTATGTACAATCTTCAGACCAAGAACTATTTTCATAAATTTTTTAATACGTTATTGATCAAGAAATACCTCACTGTTTGTATTCTAGTTAGCCTCAATGGTTAGGAGCTTCCCTGAGCAAAATGCTTTATGCATTTGCCAAAATGTACTTCTGGATTAGAAATTCTAATGGAGGAAAAAAAAAGTATGCAGTCCTGTGGCAATCTAGAAAAAAATGAGGAAGTAAAAAATCATCCATAATTGTAAATGAGTACCAGTATCATTATCTTCAAGTTGTTAATAAAACTTACATGAATTAATTATGACTTAATGAAAATTAATGAAATAATTTTGCCAGTCAATATGCAATAAGAACCAAAACAATGATCTTTGTGATGCAATAATTTAATGAGACCTATTAAAAATAGCAACTTTACATCTGTGTGCTGCCATTGTGCTGAATGTTGTGCTAGGTAAAGGTTTGTTATTGATGAGAAAGGACTGCAATTGCAAACTCTTCCTTGTTACATTGGTTGCTTAATTTTCTACCTTCCAGTTTGCCTGTTTGTCAGAAGTGGGCCTCTCCATTGCCTTAGTCTGACATTTAAGAGAAGGGAAACAACAAAAACTTCAATCACGCCTCAAATCTTATCACACTGGAGAGCAACTTTACTGAAAGTCATAGCAGGCATTTTATTAAATCTGACAAGGGCATGAGCTCTTGTTCTGTTTTTTTTTTTTTTATTGTCTTCTAACATTCATGCACTTTTTTTACCCTGCTGGCCTTCCCTACAATGGATAGGATTTGTTTCAATAATAGAAGTTGGACACATCCTGGTTTGCTTTCTTTTTTAACCTGGAAGCATAACTCAGGTTGTTTTGTTTTTGTTTTGTTTTGTTTTGTTTTGTTTTGTTTTTTAAAATCCGCAGGTATCTATTGATGGTGTTATAGCTCTCTAGCCCCTCAAATATCCAAATAATTTTTCATCTTGGAGTCTAAGGATTACTGAATTTACACGCAGCTGTCTTGTTTCACTCTTTCCATATTAGTTTTCCCTATTTCTCTGACCATATGCATATTTCTTCTGGTTGTTTCAAATCCATTAATTGTATTATGTATTATTAGCACGTACTACAATTCCGCATTCTTTATTCATAAAAGTTAGTCTAAAAAATTTACATTGTCAAAATATGTATATTTGTCCTTTCTCTGATATGACTTCCCAGTCTTTTATTTTTTTTTTTGTTTTTCACCCCTGGTTCTTCTGGGTCCAAATATACTCCTCAAGGAGTATGTTGGAAAGAACAGCTTTTCATAAAATTACCATTCTATAATTTTTTAAAGCTCAAAAATGCTGACATACACTCTGTGAAAGATGGCACTTCCTCCCAAGAATATTGATTGGAATACTCTTGATTTTCTACTTCAGAAACCTTGAAACATTAGATGCAATTATTTTCAGCATCATTTTCCAAAGCCTTATGATGCTCTGGAACATTATAATCCTATGATGCAGTGGAGGGAAGGAGTGTTTAGATCCAGCAGTGAATGCCAGTATGAAACTACAAGAGGTAAAATACAGACTCACTACCTGCTGAGAACAGCGAGAGAAAGACCAGAAAAATAAGACACCCTTTGTCCTGTGTTTATTCTCTGTAGAGTTCTCTGAGAGTCTGTAATCTACAGTTTGCAGGGGGCCTTGTAAGCAACCGAAAGATAGAGCTTTGTACTCTTATATGGTAACAAAAATATAGGAGGAAAATTCTGTCACTTTTTTTCATATACTTTAGGCAGGTTGAAGTTACTTACCCAAAAATTTCTAGAAGTAAAAGACCAAAAGCCAAATACAATTTGAAATGGGTTTTCTCTGGGTTCATATTAGACCAATTTGAAATTATATACTTAAATGGGTATTCAGATAAGGTCATTTGCTTATCATTGTTTAAAAAGGATTTCAAGTTCATAATTACGACATGAATATTAACCATTACTGAAAAGATGATCTATTGTGGTGATTTTATTGTGAAATTTTAATTACGATGTCTTTATATAATTTTTAAAAAATTTGGCAGAGAACTTAGTGTTTGTCACAATGTTCTATTTAAATTTTAAAAATTTGATCCTGAAGTTGGCAATATTTGTGCACATCTACAGAAGGGTTCCAGTTCATGGGAAATAACTCTCTTTGAGGAAATAACATGCTTTGTTAGAATATCTTAAACCAAGGAGGTATGTCTCAAAGGTTTTACTAATTAAAGTCAAATTCAAAGTCTTTGAAGGCATGGGATAAAAAAGTCATCAAAAACATCTAAATTCAAAAATGCGGGGAAATTGCTGTAGAGAAAAAGTCATATGTCAAAACACTTTAAAATTGTTTGGATCCTAGTTTATAAATGTTTGTGAAACCTCACTGATTTTTCCTTTTTGTCTTGCCTTTTGCATGTTTTTTAAGAGGTATCTTAGGTACAGAATTTTATGAGTAAAGCTAATTTTTTAAAATTATAAGCTTTGGCAAAAGCAGTGAGTATATTTTTACTCTGTGCATTGATCACTTTGATGATAACTATGTCACTGAAATGAGCTAATAGGCCCACCGAGTAGGTTTTCTGTTTTGACATCAGAAGCACTCTTTAGACAGTGAATACTCAAGGCAGTCTGGGTGAAGGATACTTGTTTTGAAAATTAAATATTGCATCATATTGAAAAATTAATATTGCTCAGTTTTTGAATGTTGGGAAAGCACTTAGATTTTCACAAGATACTAAGTAATCTTCTTCTGCTCTGAAGAAAGAAAATATTGGAAAATGTAGGTAAATTCTTAAACGTGCCAAAATAACATGTCAATAATAATCAGAGATCACAGTACATAAATCTCTAAAGAAGGAAAAATTAGAACTTGGATTTGTGAAATTTCTGTCTTAAGTAGATCTGCTCACACAAGATAGTAAATGTAGAATTTGATGTGCTTTTATATGAAAAAAATTGTTGCAATATATCTCCATTATTTTAGGAGTTCTGAAATGTCTCTTTGAACTGGGGAAAAGAGAAATTTTATTGACTGATTAGAAAGAATAAAAAGAAGGAAATGAACAGTTTTAAACATGTTATTTGAACATAGCACATAGTCTTATTTCTGTAAAAACCATAATTTTTAGTTTGTTCTAATCCAGTTTGGTTTTTAAAATTAAAGCAAGTCTCTATGGAAATTCATCCTGGTTTGACAGAAGAGGGCAGTGTTTCTTTACAATTGAGCATGGGAAATATGTATATTACTTTAAAAATCAGTCTCTAGAGAGTATTTTGAGCCAATGAATTTAAATGTAATAAATGCCCTCTGAATATGCTACTTAGTAAAAATAACAGGAAATGAAAAAGTTGACATTATGGTTACTTAATTGTTGTCAGAATTGTACTGACCTAAGTAACAGCGTGTAACCTTTAACATACTACATAGATGACTGATTTTTGTGTTCAAAGATGAAATCTATGAAACAAAATCTTGGGTTGCAAATGGTAAAATGATAAAAAATTAAGGCTAATTCTACTGCTTTTTGGAATATATTAAAGATATTACCATCAAAAAAATAGTTTTGCATTAACTCACATGAATCAGCAGGGATAATCTCACATGTCAGGAGATGTCCATGGTTCTGTAGTGTCACCTCTTATACACCAAGAAAACAAAAAAATACGGTCAAAGTATACTAGTGGAATAGGAGAATTAAGTATATCTTTTACTTTAAAGGCTCTGACTAAGTCTTGGCTGATTTCAGGCTAATTTACTTGTTTTATTGGCCTTTTAGGATAGTGTTGTTTGCCAAGTCCGGGCCTACGTAATTGACATATTTCAATATCCTGAGTGGTTTTACTTATTTCTGCCCAAAATAATATTACAGGGACAGGTTTCTCCCTTTCCCCCTTCATCCTACCAAAACCTTGTCCTAAAACTCTTCCTTCTCTGAATTAGCACTTTGTTCTTGTCTCTGAGCACTTTAATTCAACAGGGGATGGAAGAACCTGACAGCTGTTCTTTGGGCAGTACTGAATTTCTCCATATCCAAGAAGATGAGGTTTGCTCATATGTGCATAAGGAGCCAAATTTCTCCATGAAATGAGAATGAATGAAAGTGATTGCAAACAAGTATTGAAATTTGGTATGCTCAATGGTGGAAGCAGTGTGTTATTTCCACATGGAATGACAATATTTTTGTCAACCTCATAGGCCTCTTGTCCAAAGTAAATCTTAATTCTAAACAACAAAATGGCTGTGCAGGAATCAAAGAGAAAGTTTAATTAAACAATTTATTAATGAAAACAAAGAAAAGTAATTGAGGAAGGAAAAAATGGTATTTAGAAGTTGTTTCTCTTTTCTTGCTTTTGTTTTATAGTCTGTTTCCTTCTCTGCCTATTTCTTAAAAAAAAAAAATATTAAATTCAGGCTTGGGGAAAGTGGTTTCACAATACAAACACATTTTCCTGGAAAAGCAGTAGCACAGAAAGTGGTGGTACAAGAGTTTTTTAGTCTGCTTCAACCACGTGAAAACAATCCTGCTGCAGTATTCAGCTTTTCCTTCCTCTGCTGCTCACAGAAATACAAGGTGTAAGCTGCAGCTCACTTGGAGCAGGTGACAGTCTATCAAGCCTGTTCAGGTGAGCTACCAGAAAAGTCCTTATGTTTTGTGGAACATGAATTTTATGTGGCAATAACTTGAATGCCTTGGGAAGCAATGAGCTGAAGTGAGAAACTCCACATAACTACTGCCAATTGCCCAAACAAGCCTTTTCTGAAGCCTGGTGGGATTTTCAGGGCTGTGGCAGCAGCAGTGAAGAGAGAGATTGGCCTCTGTGTTCTTTAAATGGTCCAATATCCTCTTCTGCTGTTACCTTTTAGATGTTCATAGGTGTGAAATGACTCTTCATAGCAAGACTGCACAGCAAAACCCTTTTCCCTTAAGCCTGGGTATCCTAATACAAAATTCCTGTGAGATACAGGCTGTTCAAAATTTCTGATTAATACTTACCCTGCAAATGTCTGTATTCTTAGTTATAGAGGTGCTTGTCAAAGAAGTCAGAAAAGGAGATAATATGATAAACTGATAAAAGGAAGCATTTTTAAATATAAATAATAATATTTGGAATAAAATTCTAAAACTGACATTTCATGTGGCCCTAGGCCTAAAGATACACACAATCACAAGTACAAGATGAGATACACTATTTCTGCAAGTGATCAGTTCTGAACAATTTGGGGAATAAAAGTATTCTTTTTCTTAGTTATAAGGTGTTTGGTTTTATAACAATTTACTTCATTGATTGTACATCCTTTGCGCTTGTTTGCTCTTTATAGTTTCTGTTTATATTCCTTGGCTTCTTTGGATTCATACAGCTTAATACATGTGCAGATAAAATGGGAAAGTACTGTTTTATCAGTCCTCTGCATTTGTTATTTTGAAGTGAAGCTACAAAATTGTTACTATTTTCTTTTCTCCATAAGTTCCTTGATAAAAATTCTTGGCTTTTTAGGACTGGTATCAAAGCTGATTTTGACTTTGGTTCTGTATGTGAGTCTAACTTGAAGAATTTTTACGTTTGCTAATAAAACTGGGAAATAATCTTAGAGTGAAATAGAGTGAAATGAGACTAAAATTTGGAACAAAGCTGAATATTGAGGAATTAAAAATGCTACTTATTATTTAACACATTGCACATTTGTCTTTCCTAAGATCAATTCAGAGTTCAAACATTGGTAGAATGGCAAAATTTTAAGGATTTTAAGGCCTATCATGTTTATTAACTGTAGAGTATAGAAAGCTTAGAAATTTGCCTTTTCCATTCATTTGTTACACACAAAATAATCATTAAATGAACATGGAAGAAAATGTTATAGAGATACTTGTAGTGAATACTGAGGCAAAAATACTGTATAGATACAGTTATGAATGTGGAGCTAAATAAACCCAATTTGAATAGACAGCACTTGAAATGATATATTGCTTCTGTGTTCTGTTGAGCAGCTGCTGTATGTATACCTGATACTCAGAATCCTGAAATCTTTACCTCTGAAAACCATGATGAAAGGGAAAGAAAAACACATTTTCAATTTTTTTTTCTGGAGATAAGTCTAGTGTTATCACTTCATTGCATTACTCAAAAATTGCTGAAAAACTTCTCATACAAAAATCACAAAGCAGTTTGAAAAATACTTGGTTAAGTAACCAGCAGACACCCCTTGAAAAATAGAAAATGTAGTTTAATCATAGACAGTAAAGTTAAATTTTTAACCAAAGCACAACAGAAATGTTAATGCTTCTTTGCTGGGGGAAATACAAGAACTCTGCTCAGTACTCAGATAAATATTTTTATTATAATATTTTTCTGCCTATGACATAAGGTGTGCTTATATACCACAGTATTGACTTCTGCTTTCCTTAAGTGTGTGAGAAGAGTCTTGAACTGGCTGAAGTTTCAACAAAAAAATTATGTTGCCTCAGCCTTATGAGAAGATGAAAATGGATATTTTAATGATCCAGAGGTTGCCTTCAAATGTCATTTTTTTACTGCCCTCCTCACACACCTTTTTGAAGGCAATCTCTTACAGGACGTTATATCCTTGAACACATAATTAGGCTGATTTAGAATAAAATTTCAGGATATATGTGCATCCTAATTTCAAGACAAAGAGGAATCAGTTGTTTTCCAAGGATGTGTTGATGGGTGGGTGGGTGCTTGTTTGTTTTACTGAGAAATCTATTACGGTACTCTTTTGTATTTCTTGAAACCTTTTTGAAATAGCGTATTTTTATTTTCAAATGATTGAAATTGATAATGGAGAAATTAATGAAATAATTACATGCAATACACAGTAATGCCTTTCCTTTGACTACAACATTTTGTGAAGATTTCTAAGCAAGCTTCAAAGCTAGGGCACTGTGTGCTTTCAACTACTTCTGTTTTCTCTACCTCCTAATCTCACTACTTTTTTAGCCACTTACTTAAAAGGAAAGTGTGTGCAAAATTACTGTTTCTTCCCTGTCCTATACGTAAATTGAAGATGTTACAAGGCGTATTGGTTTTGCTTGGCCTGGTTTTTGGTAGCAGGGGGGCTACAAAGAAGGCTTCTATGAGAAGCTGCTGGATGGTTCTTCCACCATGTCCAGCATGGCCAATCCCTGATGGCTCTGAAAATGGACATGCTGCTGGCTAAGGCTGGGCCAATTAGAGAAGTTAGTAATGCCTCTGTGATAACATATTTGAGAAGAAAATCAAAACAATGAACGGGTAGATAATGCTGCCAAAATTGGGATAGCTCAGGTGGACCTAGATTGGGACAGAAAGGGTGAGCTGTTTATAGTCCGATGGGCCCATGAAACACCAAGTCATCTTGGAAGGGATGCAACATCAGATGGGGATGCTCATGATCGAGGGGTAGACCTGACCGTGGAGGACATTACATCTCCTGGGCAAAGAGACACAGCATTAAGTGGTTATATCACATTCCTTACCATCCACAGGCCTCTGGGCAGATTGAAAGATATAATGGGCATTATATATGGCATTATATATGGGCATATATGTTAAGGGCATTAGATAATGCGACATGGAAGCAGTGGGATGCAAACTTAGCAGAAGCCACTTGGCTGGTCAACACGAGGGGATCTGCTAACGGCCCTGGTCCTGCCCAAATGAAGCCCTTAGACATTGTGGAAGGCAAGAAGGTCCCTGCGTTACACATAGGGAAGTGGCTCGGGAAGTCAATGTGGATTTCTTCTCCCACGGGAAAAGGCAAACCCATTCATGAGATTGTATTTTTCCAAGGACCTGGGTGTACTTGGTGGGTAATACAGAAGGATGGAGACACCCAGTGTGTGCCTCAAGGAGATTTAACCTTGGGGTAAGAATAATCTATGGTGTAAGATGTCTGTTGAAAGAGGTAAAGTAGCAGGAGTGACATGGACTGACGAGAAGCAATTTTCCAAGGAGCAAGAAGAATGCTATGATGAGCCAGGATGGTGTCAGTGCCCAACCATCAAGTGTACTACTACTCCTGTCCTGACCCCTTATCCTGCTGGAATGGAGACTGGGGTGGGTGTGAAAGGACATTAGTTAATGAAAAAATGTATATTTGGGATAGAGATGGTTTAAGGATATAGTTTAAGCTCCATGTGTGGGTAAGAAAGGATTCCAGTAATGAGAAATACATATAATGGAAGAGTTGGAAGATATATAGATTATATGGGATCTGAGTACGATGCAAATGGTATGGAATAAGGGGTGGAGATTGTGTTGGGTCTGACTGAGGTAAAGCTCACCGCCCTCCCCGTGCTGTGCTTTGCATTAGTAGCTGGAAGGGCGCTGATAACAGAGCAGTGTTTTGGCTACAGCTGAGCAGCGCTGTCCCTCTGACATTCCTTCCCCATCAAAGGGGATGGGAGTGGGCAAGATCCTGGGAGGAGATACAGCCAAGCCAGCTGACCCAGATCAACCAAAGGGATATTCCATACCAGAAGACATCAGCTCAGATATAGAAAAGCTAAGGGAGAGAGGGGAAAGGGTGGGATCCCTTACGTGCGCTGAAGCCCGGATTCCCAGGAGGTGTCTATCGCTCACTGATGGGAAATAGAGATTGACTTTTTTTTTCTTAGCTTATGTGCTTGCATACTCTTGCTTATTTCCTTCTCTCACTGTAATAAAACTTCCTTATCTCACCCTCTGGCTGTTTCCCATCTTATTCTCTCCCCGGTCCTACTGGGAAGGAGAGTGGTAGCGTGGCTTAGAGGGTACTTAGCACCCAGCCAAGGTTCTGCCCACTACATATGGTATTCAAATCCTTTCTTTAACTGAAGCCAAGTTGTGCTTATGATGATAAATTGAATTATGTTACCAAAAAATGTGAGATGGAAGGTCAGACATTTTCTTCTTTCTTTTAAATTTTATATGATTTTTATTATATTCTTTGTATTTTGTAATGCAGATACATTTATAGCTGTATAATTTTTGGTCTCCATGATTTAAAGGAAGTAATTAGTACAGTGACAAGTAGTACTTGAAATAAATTATTTAATCTGGCAAGGATATTAATTTTTGAAATGTCAATACAATAGCTTCTCGAATGACTAAAGATGTCCTAATGTTCTTAGAGTTATGGAGTTGATTTTAATGTGGGGGAAATTTTAAACAAGTTTTTCATCCTGTTGTCAAGATTTTAGGTGATCACCTAAAATAAATGTGAAGCAGATATATGCATTTTCAGCTGCAGCAGACCAGAACAATTTATAGAAATTTGACTGATAGACATCATTATGAATATGCCATTTGTCAAAACATTTTTTCTTCCTTGACCTTTGTCCAAGACTATTAGGGATTCCTCTCAACCTACCAAAGGCTAGGTCTAGAATACAATTTCTGACAGATACAGAAAGAGAATGGTAGGGAAAAAATCCCTAAAATATAGTGTCTTTTATTCTTTCAAATTACATTTTTTTTTATTCTCATGATTACTTTCTAAACTAAGTATTGTTTATCCATTCTTGTTGTCTAAATTTAATTGTCATTTAGGTGAAGTTCACCATGAAAAATAAGGAAGTCTGCAGGAAATGGTAATCTCAAATATATATATGTAAAACTAATTTGAAAAGTATGGATACAGTCATAATGACTTTAGGTCATGGATCCCTTTAACTGAGTCAATTGAATGCTGAGGTGAACCGCTGTGTGTTCCAAAATGAAATCTGGATCTATGTTAGTCAGTTCTGCTCTTTTACAAACCAGGTTGGTGCTTTATAAAAGTAATTTCAGTACTGTGTTTTCCCACTTATAAAAAGCATGCATAAGGTATGAAGGACTCATTGGTTAAAAGTTTCAAGCAGCCATCATGATGTTGACTTTTGTACTCACTGTGTTGAAGAGTATGTAATGTAAAGAACTGGAATTTGTGACTGGTGTTGTTATCTGTACATTCTATTTTAGTGTCCTCAGTGAAAAAAAATTCTCTTTGATTCTATCCATATTGCGTGTCAACCTGTGGACAACATGAAGCATCCTTATTTTAATTTCAGCTATTTATATCTGGATTTATTTATTAGCAATATTTCAGGGTCATTAACAATTAAAATGAAAAGTACATAATACATTGTGCATTTTTGTCAAGATCATCTTGATACTTTAGCACTAACTAGCTGTTAGGAGTAACTCTGTTGTGCTGCTGCCAGTTATGATTTGATACTGTCCTGTAAAGCGACTGTAAATCAGCTTTTGGAGTTTTGTGAAATAGGATGTAATAACCATCTCTAAGGGCTTGTTACTGTTTTGGAAATAGGAAAGAATGAACATGATTTTCAGACCTAAAATATTAGAAAAATATCAAAGCATCCATGTTGATAATTTGAAATTGAGTACTAGAACTCACATCTTTTTGCTTTGGGCACTAGATATTGATGTTTTTTACTAGGAAAAAAAACAACCCAACAAAACCAAAACAAACAAAAGTTAAATCTACAAATAAGTTGCACCTGCACATTCTTTTAGTCCAGCTTTTATTGTCAAGGAAAGGTTAATATCCTGCCTTCTCCTTTTGGGTCTAGGTTATTAAACTCTGAAACTGCTGCTGTGAAACTGCTGCTTGAAGTAAAATCTCCACTGGGACTCTGCTAAAGCAAACTCTGTCCATATTTACTGACAACTTTTTGTCTGTGTTCGTGCTGCCATGTGCTGTGGTGGGTTCTTTTTTTTGCTGTATCATTTGCAAACTCCAGCACCAGGAATTTCTATACCATGTCAAACCCCATATTTTCCTTGGAATTCTGCTCTGTTCATCATTATTTTGATATCTTTCTCTCTCTCTTAAATTTCTTTGATATCTTGGAGACCTATAGATATACAGATATGATCTAGTCCTGTTTCTTATCACAGAATCTTTTAGGTTGGAAAAGACCCTTAAGACCATCAAGGTCTTAACCATTCCCCCAGCGCTGCCAAAGCCACCACTAAATCCTGTCCCCAGGTGCCACATCCACACCTCTTTTAAATACCTCCAGGAATGAGGACTGCACCATTCTCTGGACAGCCTGTTCCAGGGCTTGACAGTCCTTTCATTGAAAAAATTTTTCCTACTATCCAATCTAAATCTCCTCCGGTGCAACTTGAGGCCATTTTCTCCTGACCTGTGTCTTGCTACTTGGGAGAAGAGCCTGACCCCCACCTGGCTACACTCTCCTGTCAGGGAGTTTTAGAGAATGAGAAGACTCCCTGTGAGCCTCCTTTTCCCCAGGTTAAACACCTCCAGCTGCCTCAGCCACTCCTTATCAGGCTTGTGCTCCAGAGCCTTCCCCAGCTCTGTTGCCCTTCTCTGGTCATGCTCCAGCCCCTCAATGTCTTTCTTGTAGTGTTATTTATAACCAAGTCACAGAACAGCTCAGTTTCCTCAATAGGTAGTATTCAACAACAATTAATGAAATCTATAGCACCCTGTAACTCCCAATAGGCATTTCTGACATCTTAAATAATATTTAAATATTTAGTGTTTCAAATGCTGATAGCTTTGCTACAAAAGAAAGGAAATATCAGGTTCATGAAAGTGTTCTATATGAAATGTCAGTGTTCTAACGTCTTCACTGAATTTTTCCCCTTGTCATGGGGATTTTCTTGTCCTTCTCTGTTCCCCACCAGAAATTCAGACCATAATGCTGCTTAACGATTTCACTTTTTTTTTTTCAATAAAATAAAATAAAATAAAATGAAATAATATAAAATATAAAAGAATGAAAATGGTTTGTAAGTACTCCAAAATTTAGTTAGCACTCTTCTGATCTATTTGACACACAGTTAGTGTGTTTATATGTTCCTTTCCTTTTTGGCAGTCTGTCTAATGCTGATGGTTATTTTTCTTGTATGAGCAACAGCGAGTTTCAAATAATTATAAGATTATGAATTGGTATCCGCAGAAAATTTGCATAAAGATTTTTGTTTGTTGAAGTGTTGAATAAATATTTTGCTCTTGAAATGCAGGGGATTCGTAATGATCAACCTGTATAAGCTTTCTCTAACCTAAAAAATCCTAGTGGTTTTTTGTGGTGGTGCATTTCCCCCATCTCCTTTCCAGGCTGCAGTGTGATCTGAGAAATGCTTGTTAGCCCTTGTCCTTGCAAACATCACCCGGGCTCAGCTCTTTCTGAGCTTGTCAGAAACTCTGTCTGCTCCCAGGAATTGCTAACAAGCTTCTGCTTTCCTTGTGATCATCCTTGGAAAGTATTCCTCTTGCCTGAATGGCGTAACATTCCTGCTCTCACGCTTTCAAAGAAAGTGCTGACCAACACGGTGGCCAGGGTTTGTTACGACTGAAGCCCACTTGTAGATGCACTGTTTAAAAGTTTTTCTCTTCTTTCTCATGGGGAATAGAGATAAGTCGCATTCTTGTGCTTTTCTAATCTCTTTGTTTTGGTACTGGATGCTGTAGGGCTGTAGTTAATCCTCTTGGGGGGTGAAAAACTGTCAACCAATAATTGTTAGACTATTAATGCATATAAAAAGAAAGTATTGTAAATAAATCTTGCTTTTTCACCATCTTGCGTGCTGACTGCCTGACTTGCCTACGAGCTTCCACAAATCTCCACAAATCTCAGCAAAATCACAGCAACAGCCATTCTCTTGTGACCCTATAAACAGTGGTCCAGGATGGAGCCCTTTGAGCTCTCCGGGACCACAGTGGGACTGTGACCAGCAGTGTCCCTCTGAGCAGGGCCTCTCAGAGCCAGCAAACCCTCAGGTCTGCTATCCCTGGAGGATTGCCCAAACACGATAAAAATGTTGGTGATACCTCACTCCTCAAGGCCTGGCCCTTTGCCTGTCAGGAAGTGCAAAGTATCCGAAGTGAATATTTCACTGACCTCTGCAGGAATTTTCCACAGGTACCTTGCTTGCTCTGACTGTCTCTGTCTGGGTGCATGCCCTTGTGCATATGCTACAGCAAATCTGAGAGAAATACTGCTTTCTTAGGTGCTTGAGGACCTCTGATATCTACCTATCCAGGCCTGGAAGTACGGTTAAGTTATAGGTATAAGCTTACGTAAATGCTGCTAAGTGTTTTGGTAAGATGTTAAACCTAAGTTAAGCTAAGTGTTGCTAAGTGTAATTTTGTTAAGTTGCTAAGTTCGACTTCGACGTTATAATTTAGCTTAAAGGCTGTTAAGTGTTATTCCTCTGTGAGATTGTTAAATTTAAACTATAAATTAAGTTATAAGTTAAGTTGGGTATAAGTTAAGTGTTTTCTCTGTGTTAAATTACTAGACAATGTATAAGTTAAAGAACTGTTGAGTTTAACTGTTGTTAAACTTTAGGCCATATTCCTTTTTATCCTTGTCTGCACTTGTCTTTTCACCCACACCCACACCCACAAACACACACCCCTAGGTAGTTCTCAATTAATTTCTGTTTTGATTCCCTAGGTTTTGTTTGGTTTTGTTGTTGCGTGTTTTCCCTTGTCGAGCCTTAGTTGTAGAGTGAATCTTGCCAACAAATTTGTTGTTCCTTGTTGCTTTATATTAAATCTGACTTTTGCTCATACTCTTGTCAGTGATTTTTGAAGTGATCTCAATCACACTCGTTCATGACACTTTTGCAAAGGACCTTTTGGGTTTTTTTTCTTAAGCACAAGATAAGGTAATGTTTTGTACACATTTTCATGTCTCAAGGTTTTCATGATGCCAAATGTTATTGAAACAATATTTATTAACAGAATGTTCCAATACACATTACCAAAGAGAAAAATATTGCACAAAAATATTCATGGAGTACTAAAATATTTCCACCAGAAATAATATATAAGACAATTTAGTACCTGAGATTCTGTTTAGTAGGTCCCAGAATTGAGAACATTTTGTTCCACAACAGCAAAAAACCGTTCACGATATATTGTTATGATTATCTTTGTCTCTCTCATGGGTCTTCTCTTCATAAAAGTATTATTTCTTTTTCTGGAAAAGAAAGAAAAGAGCAAACAACAACCCTTTATTCTGTTGGAAATGCTATTAAATAGCAAATAGAGAGCTCCCTGTGCACAGACCTTACTCAAAGGTATTGAATCTGATGTCTTGATTTCAGTATCTTCCGGTTTAACTATATATTTTATTAAAGGGAACATGCACAAATGGGATTTGACTTTGGTAAGTAAAAGGACTGAAGCTGAGTGACAATAGATGCTTTTGGTGAACCTGTGTTTTGTTGCAGGTTTGTTTTGTTGTTTTCTTTTCCCCAGGAATGGTCTGTATACTGTGCTGAAATGTAGAGCATGTGTCACCTAATTCCCTACTAGGGTAGGAATCCTATTGATTGAAGGGAAACTAGATTAATATTAATTTGTAGGTCTCTTTTTTTTTTCTTTTTTTTTTCTTTCCTCAAAATGTTAAAACTTCCTGCTCCAGAAACACATCTGCCATGGTTAATTCTTGACCAAAATCAGCACCCATTTTTTTTTTGACCGATTACCACTCAGAACTGGGTCTTCACCATAACAGTTCAAAATCCCAAACAAGTATTCTTCAGTCATATCAGCTGAACAAATTTAAGATATTTTCAGTTCCTGAGTGTTGTATGTGAGTGCGCCATTATCTTTAAATGAGAAAGATAATAAAAATTATACATACACTTTGTAAGGTTCAATTCAAAGTTGACCTGTTCTTGCAATCCAAGCATCATTCTTTATACTCCCAGAAATTAGATATTCTGAATAACAGAAATATAATGATGATTTGTACAGAAGCCATGTTATTCTCTGAAAGCCCATTTTTGTATTTTCTTTCAGCAAAAATACTAGGATATTCTTTCATTATAGTGGTCATTACCAGCCTTTCAATGCAAGGGGAATCAATAGTTTAATATGAAGTGCAAATAGTGCTGTTAAAGTTTTGCAGGAGAGCTGATAAGGAATTAGGCTCTTAGTGAAATTTTCTGAGTAATTGAAACTCTTCATGGGGAAGAATCAATTCCAGCTAATTTCCTATCTCAAAAATGGTAGTTTCTAAATTATCATTAACCCAATGAAAAAGTTCTTAAAAAAATTAAGGAAAGCAATCATTTATGAAACTGAATTTTAAAAAAAAGATCTGAAGTGTTCTACCTGAAAATACCAGCATCTTCTCTGTTTTGATTTCTTTCACAACTGTTTCTGTGGGTTTTTTCTATTTGCTTGATTTTGTAACTGATAGAATACTGTGTATTGAATAAGTATATATAACTGTGTACTGTAGAAAAACAGTGAAATGTGGTTTCTCAGACTAATTTGACAAAAATATTTCTCAGATCCTGAAGTGTTTGTGCTGTCATCAAAGCCTCAGTATCTCTCAAAAATTCATGGGCTTATACTTTCTTAACCACAGCAAAAAGTTAATTTTGATTTTTGCCTTTACTCCACTTCGATTTCTGACCAATCCTGCTTTTCTTAGCCTTCCTAATAGGAGTATCTCTTCCTTCTCATCCTTGAATTCATCTTTGTGTTTTACTTTTAGGTTTACTACTTGGGTTTTTTTAAAATTTATTTTACCGCTATATTTCAGTTCCGTTGCCAGCATTTGCTTAACTCATGTGCTTTTCAGTTTTATTTCTTCTTCTCTATTTTAATTTACTGACCTGCCTATTTTCACAGGAATATTTTGCCACTTAAGTATCTCTCCATACTTTTTCTTTAAGAAAATAGGTGCAAAAGGTAATAAAGCCCATCCTCAGCCTTCTTACTACTGTAAAAGTAATGAAGAAGATTCGTTTTTCTTGTTTTATCATCTACAATATAAAAAATGATCTTTTTGAGCTATGTGCACAGACTGTCCTTTTGAAAAGACTGTCCTTTTAAAAGACACTCTCCTTTTAAAAAAGATTTTAAGAGAACAGCTATACTCACAAAGGATTTATAATCTGCTTCTCTTTGGAGTTTTTTTGCTACATCTTCACTAGTTTCCTATGCTTATTGAATGTGGTTCTTTGCACCAGAGGTAGAAGTTTTCTGTGTCTGGAAATTGTCTGCTGGATGGTGACATAAGTAATAATATAATTTTATGCTTAGAAAGCTATTAATATAATAAGGATCTGGTAAGAATCTTACAGGTACTTCTAATGAAATAACACTACACAAAAGTGATAAGATTTTCTTCCACCAAGGGAACAGGAGTCTTGTGGAAACCACTATAAGATATAAAAAGTTATTTTTTATTCCTTTAGAGTTGCTTTGTGAATATTATTCCTTTTCAGAAGCAAGTCATGTGTAATACAGGTCAGTCATGAAGAATACACTGGCCTTGTGAGGAAAAAATCCTCCTTATATAGTCTTATACTTAATTTTCTGATTATTTACTTTCAAAGAGCAAGATAGTTGAATTTTGATTAAATCAACCTGTCCGGTTTCTTCTGGAGTGACCACAAAAGTAACTTCTCTTCAACAATGAATCGGTAGGCAATTTGGAACATTATTTATTTGGTGAAAGTGAAATATTGTAACTGTACTATTGGGAACATTAATGTTTAACTTTTTTCCCATATGGTTTCAGTCATGAGTAAGATGTCTAAGTTATATAATACAGCAAGAACTACGGTGTCTAGGAAGGAAAAATGGAGACTTAGGAGTCTAAACAACAATAAGGTGTAGAGAGTCCTTTTCAATGCTAAATATGATCATAAATTACGTTTATTACATATGAGTGTAAGGACCAGTGTGCGGCAATGAATTAGGGGTAGGAATACAGAGTAATGAGCAGCCTCTGCCCAGTATTATTGCAAGATTAAAAAATAACCGAAACAAAATACAAAGGAGCTACTCCATGAATTAATGGGCACACTGTGAGTAACAGAGGCAGCAACTGCTTGTTCTGTGAACTGCTGTCTATCATGGGAGGCTTATCTGAGGGTTTAACCAAAGGGAAAGCAAAGGAAGTGCCTCTGGGGAAAGGAAGATGAGCCATAAATTAAACCTGAGAGGACAAAGTCCGGGCTGCTCTGGCCAATGCAGAAACACAAGGGCTGGCCATGAGAGAACTGCTAGAGGTGCAGAATGCAAAGGGATGTAATTTTAGCTCCTTGAACATTACATTGCCATATTCTGTTAAATTATTTTAATTATTTCCATTTCTTTCCTCACACAGATACACATTTTTTTGCTTGATAGCAGGATCTTTGCTAAAATGGCTCAATATCCTGCATGCTGACTGTAGGTCTAGCCAACATAGAAGGAAATGGAATCAAAGGTCATATGTCATAGAGCAAAGAGAATAATAACAAAAAATTTATAGACTCCTGGTTTTACTGTTTTGTTTCCTGAAACTTGGATCTCTAATTGTTGGAGTTTTTTTCCCCCCAGGTAAGACAGTGGTAATTGCAACTGCATGTATTTATGTGTATACCTATATGTATAAACTCAGATAACATTTGTAAACTTTCAGCCAGGCTTGACAAGGCATAAACCATGATTGATTTTTTTACTTGCAATTATATGCAAATTGATCTTAAACTGAAAGAAAAGATAAATGGGCCAGGTCTCCTACTGATGTAAATCAAACAGCCTATTGACTGCAATGGCATTATGCCAAATTAAATCATGAGAGAATTGGGACCACTTAACTTTCAAAAATGCATCTGAGAAATGGTTGTATTTTAAATTGGTCAAACCCCTCTACAATTATTTTGGTTGCAAGGGAAAAAGGCAGAATCAGTTTGGGTTTATGCTAGTATTGCAGCCTCTTTTATAAGCAATACAGGCAATTCATCCTGGGCATCTGCTTCACTTGTAGTGAAGTCAGTTGATTATCAGCTTCTTACAAAGCACACAGCCTTCTTCCTCTCCCTTCTGCCTTTGTTTGTGCTACTCAGAACCACAGAATATTCTGAGTTGGAAGGGACCAACAAGGATCTTGAGTCCAGCTCTGGAGTGAATGTACCACACAACAGATAATGCTATGGGAAGAAGAAAAAGAACATTTCTTGCCACACACAAATGATGAAATAGTGCTGCAGATAAAACTATACCAATCAGCCTTAAATTATGTATCACATTCTTAAAAAAATGACACTCAAATGAAATAAAAACCAGAACCACACGAGAAAAATTTTAAGGCACAACCGATGAGTTTGTTTTTTTTTAATACATCATCATGGTTATAAAGAGAGACTTTGTTTAGCTGAGAACTTGCAAAATTTCTCAAATTTTGCAAGTGAAATCTCTTTTCATGGGGGGAAGGACAGTGGCAATAGAATTTTAGCAGTGACCTTTGTAAGTGTTTTATTTAAACAAATTTCAACAAGAGAAAAAAACCTTGTTGCTCTTTCGTATTTGGATATAAAGTAAGCAACCACTTATTTAAATGATAAATGATTAAAATTATATTTTATTTAAAACAAATATTTAAATACAGGAGTATTTTTAATTTGGAATATTTAAATGAGTTTTAAGACATGAACTGTTCACTCAAATGATTATAAAAATGGAAGCAAGAAGTCATGCCTAAGCATTCATTGTCAACTTTGTATTGTCTTTAAGTACATCAGTCCCGTACTCCATAAATTTTCCCATTTCACCTCTCAATGAACCTAAGTGAAAACTATGAGTCCTTTTGAGCAATTAATACATACTCTGCATATCTTAATTTCAGTTCTACAGTAAAACAATTTGATTTGCCACCTTTTTTCCTCTTATTCCTCTTCTAACCCTGCTGGACACTAGTGTGACAGAAATGAAATTTTAAAAATTTTATAAAGGAAAGGTTGGAAGAAGGTGCTGCTTATGGATGGGATATAGTTCATCTTCTTTATAGTAGCAGGTATGGGGCTGTGTTTTAAACCACAACAAATAAATTGCATATTTCTCCACTTCAGATTATATAAAAGAATGAATTTGTTTCAAAATATCTAGAAGAACCCATCATTTTTATTCCATTCTAGTATGCATTCTCCATATTCTCTTAGCTGCTATAAAATCCAGCTTTTTCACTGTCCATTGCTCTCTGTCTGTAACATGTCTCTATAATCATGTCTTCTCCTAGGAATTACACTGTCACAGGTTGCTAATTTCCACTCTTCTTCTGCAAGTCTTTGTAGGATAAGGCTTGGAGGGGCAGCAAACAGGGGACCAACACAAAAAATGTTGCACTCAAAGCTGGCGGCTGAGTGGAATTTTACTAATAAAATCATTCATTAGGCTATGAATGTGGTTTGCTGCTGAAAATTCATCTGTTTTTTAATGATTCGTAGGAAAATATGATTGAATCAGGTATCTCCACAGTGGGTCACCATCCTGAGGCTATAGCGTGCTCCTGTCCAAGTCTGCTCCACCAGCTGGAGGTAAAACTAGGGCAGGAGGATCCAGTCCCAGCCTTGCTTCCTGAGGATGTGCACTCCAGAAAAGGCCAAGTTTGCCTGTTTTTCCTGCTCTTTACACTCTCTTTCCCACTACCATTCGACTAGACTCAGCTCTTCCCATCTACCATCTTCTTGTCTCAGTCCAGTACTTCCTTATGACACTTTCTGATTATGCTTCTGTTACTTCCATTTCATGTGTTTCTGATCTTGATGACCTCAGCCCAATCAATTCTGTTTCTTTCTTTATTAATACTTCAGTGCTACTTCCCTCCCCTGTCCCCTCTTATTACCCCAGACTTTTTAACCAGCCAGTTCAGCTCAATCTCTTACATCTGGCAGCTCTACCATCCACTTCATTCATCTGTGGCTCCTTGTGCTGTCTCACTGTCTCCTGCTTTCCAGGTCTCGGTCGCAGCCTTTATTTTTCACCGTATTTTGGCACTCTTACATGGATTCTTCATCTCTGCCTACTTTCTGCCCAGCAACTTTTTCGCTTCTTAAGCTGTTAACCCCGAGGTGTAACCCCTATTGTTGATGGGCTCGGCCTTAGACAGTGGCGGGTCCATCCTGGAGCCTGCGGCATTGGCTCTGTCAGACACAGAGAAAGCTTCTGGAAACTTCTCACTGAAACCACCCATGTAGCCCCCCTGCTGCTGCCAGAACCTGGCAAGCAAACCCAATACAACAACTGATTGTGAAGAGTTGTTCCTCTCAGTTTCAGCTGATGTATAGCCAGCGTAGGCACACTGTCTGAAACACTGTGAACTCTTACCCTGCCTCCCTCTACAAATATAGATGATGTACTTATTTTAGAAGAAATAAACATTTAGAGAAAAGGAATTTCAACCCCATCTTAAAGTTTATCATATATTACTCTTAATAGTGTAAATTGGTGCTGTTGTTAGCAACTGAAAATAGGTTATTCTGATAAATGTTGATGGGAAATTGTGTTAAGATGCATGAGTACGTGTTTATGTTATGTTCTGTTTAGCCTCTTGGCTTTAGTGGAATTACAGGACAGCAACAGGGGCTAAAACAGAGACAACTTTGGGGACTATGGGTGCAGAGTTCTGAGAGCAATGACCCATCAGAACATAGCAAATGGCATAATGAATGTTTATAATGATAGCATAATGCTTACATAAATTCCTGCATTCTGGCTGATAATAGCCTTCAGCTAGAGGATATTTGCATTCTGAATAGTTACAGAGAAATTGGTTTATTGGCTGAGACAATTCTATATCTATATAATGAAGAATAATACATTTTCTTGCAGACTACACAAAATTAATTTATAATACAGAAGGCTTTTACAAATATGATTATCTAAAAATAGTACACTTGGCAATAGTACAATTGGCCTACAGCCAGCATTCCCACTAATATATTTTGACTGAATACAAATCCTGTTGAAGATTAGCTTCTGTCAGAATGAAGAGTCCATAGAAATACAGCTGATCCTGCTTATAAGAAACTGTGCTGAAGTGAAACCTATAATAGAAGAATAGAAGGTCTGGAAATAATTTATGGATTAACCAAAATAGCATGAATAATTAGAGTACATTTTCTGTGCATTTTGTAGAACAGTTTTGGGTTTGTTTCTTTTTCAGTTGTTTTTAATTGGTGTTAATGTTCTTTAAAACTCAGCTTCTCTATTTTAGTTGTACAGAAAACTGTTCTCCAAACATATTAGGTTAACTGATGGACATGGGGAGTATAGATTTGAAGATATGAAGATTTTAGAGTTTTCTTCTTCTTATTTACAACCAAGTACAAAATTTGAGATAATTTATTTGCTTCATAAATGGAAAATACATTAATACCTGAAAAATACCTTGATGCCTCAAGATTAGAATACTGTCCTTCCGGGTTTAGGAACTATTTTAGTATACATGAAACACAAAACAATGATGTTGATGAGGATCCATTTTTCATCCAGGTCTAAAGTAGCTGTTTCTTGGTCATCTCTTTCTAAAATATCTCGGCACAAAGAGAGTAGAACTCATTTTACTGCAGTATTCATGGCTAGTGTACAGCTCTGTTTATGGGTGTTTAATATGCCATAAGGAAGTTTCTGAGTGCAATTAAACAGACTTCTTGAGATTATCAAACTCTACTGAGATGGATTTTGTTGCCCCAGGAATGCTGCCACCGAACTGACAGCTCTTTGTTCACAGTATGCCTAAAATTAGTTAAGATGTGTGCCTGAGACTGAGCTGGGAGAAAATTAGGCCCAAGGAGGAGACAGAAAGCAGCCCTTTCCCAGTAGGATTTGATGAGAAGTCAGATGAAGGAATTACACACTTGAGTTTTCTTCAAGGCAGACCTATGCAAGATAAGTGGTGGTTTCACCCAGCCATCATGTTGCAACTCACCGCTTAAAATCACTTTGGCTTGGGCAAAAAATGACACTGTCATTTTTCTAAATTTACTTACATCATGTATTTTTAAAATGTCTACCTCATTCATTAGCACAACTTTCAAATGGGAAGAGCTATTTGTCCTCTTACTAGCTATTTTGTGTATTCCAAGAGAATTAAGAAATTTTTAACTGCATCAGTGGGAATTATTTTGATGTTCTCCAGAGTGCCTTGCATAAAAAAATCATTCCAATGTTTTTCTGGATATTTTTCATTAACTTTCAGTGAATCCTATAAGCTATGAGTTTCTCACTCATGTCATGTCAGAAGAAGAGGTTTAAAAAAAGTGATCTATAATGTAGGTTAAATGGTCATGTAATATATAAATTCCCTCCTTAATGAATACGATTGGAGTGGTCTTCCCAGAATGCTTCCAGAAAATCTTGGAAACAATAACATAGACACTGGTCACTTTTCATTGTAGAAAACACTTTGTATAACATAGCTGTTGAAGTTAAACCACTCCAATCGTTTGTTGGTCAACAAAATTGTTCCAAAAAATTATGGAAAATAGACTAACAGTCTAGTTAAATGATCAGTTTATGAATTTATTTTTGAATGTTTCTCTTCCCATTTCTATGTACTCAAATTTTAGTGAGAAATGACACTTGCAAGTAAAAAACTAATTAGTAGATTTTTTTCTCTTCTTAATAAGCTTGTCATGTCATATTAAACTCTGGAAACTGCAATTGTTTTATCAAGCTTTTATCAAACAATGTAATGATTTTTGGGTACATTTCCTTCAGAAATATATAGTTCAGTCATACCTTAGCTCATATCAACAAATCTTAGTTTGTCATTCACAGATCTGCCCCTACATAAACAGTGCAGATTAATGGAGTGTGCTTTTCATCTATCTTGTAAGTATTCCACATATAAAATTAGAGGAAAATAGTGTATCTGTATAAAATTAATTATTTTAGTCATAACCATTATGGAGTACAGGATCGTAAAAAAAATTTAATTGTTCTGTCGGTAACTAATTCTTTGTTTAAAATGATGGCATATGTGATTAAATTCCAACTTACAACAATTTCAATTAGACTAATGAAAACTAATTAGGAGTATTTCCAACCACGCTAGGAATATCAGTTCAGTACTTTGTCTGTTATATATTTAAAATCTATGTGTACATGGCAACAGAACTTTTTTGTGAGTTTTCATACTAAAAACATGACATAAATTGTAGGAAAATCAAAGTAAATAACTGAATAGCTAGATAAAATGCTACTGCAGTTTAGAAATTCATTATGCACCTTGTCAATGTTCCTGTAGTAAATATTTCAATGTTGTCCCTTGTAGGCTGGGCATTAAATAATCATGACCATGATATTTGTAGCACCAAAGAAATGGACCATAGGAAAACAAAATAAGATTCATGTTCCTTGCAACTGAAATGGAAAATTACTATTATATGACCATAACTGATTATCTTCTACTTTGAATCGATCAGTTGTCTGGATGTAACAAGCCTGAAGGGCTTTAATAGCTTTGATTCCCTGGTACACTAATTTATCTTTTTTCATTGAGAATTTGTAACAATATTTTTTTCTAATGGAAACAGGATTATTTTGCATTATAAATTGCTAGTAATTAAATACCAGATAATTTAATTGTATTTAATTTAATTCTAAAAAAAAAAGAAAAAAGTACTTGAATTGCTTGAAAAATTCTAAACATATTCAAGAATGATAAATTTATCCCTTATTAGTCAAAACATTGCTGTATAAAAATACTCAAAGGAGATAAAAACTGACAGATCTGTGTAGGTATATGTACCTCTCACTTCTCTGGTGTTATTTGTCTTCCTTACATTTGAAATTCTTGTAAGATCTTGTTAAGAAAATATTCAAAAAATAACCAATTTCCACTGAAACTCCTCTTTGAGTGACCCAAAAGTTTTTATCAAAAATGATGGGACATGTCCTTCTTACCTAAAAATTTTACAATTTTTTGAAAAACACTGGATTTCAGGGTATATGTAAGGGAACATTTGGTTTTTCCCCTTGTTTAACTTGGTACAAAATAATTGAAATTTTTTTTGGCTCTTGATGATTTTACTCGTCCTGATTAATGAAAAGAACTCTGAGTCACCCACTGAGTTTCTAGAAGAACAGAGAAATGTGTTGAAGTTTGTAAAAGTATTAACTCTTCAAGTGCATTGCCTTTTATTTGTCTGAGACTGTTTCTGTATGAAACTTCATGTTATCTTGCTGCTTTGCCCTTACAAGTAGTGCATAGAATCTTATTTTTTGCATGACTTTTACATTTTTCCAAGACTTTTTACATTTCTAATAGATCATCATGTGAGTAGTTGTATGGTCACCTAAGAATTTAATGTTAGATTAATTTAAGGGCAAAAAACCATTTGGAACAAATGTCACTAAGTTAAATGGTTTAATTAAAGGTTTTGAGGAAAGTGGCATTTATTTGCCACTTTCTTTGACATTGTGACTTTTCATTTTGAGAGAGAACTAGGTAACTTTTTGTGTGAGGCCAGTGGGTAACTAATACGCCATACTAGAGAGAATCAAATTCAGAAATTAATAGCTTAATGGTTAAGAGCAATCATTATCTGTGAAAAGTCTGCAGCTTAGGAGAACAAATAGACTGTTATCTCTCAGTTAAAAAACCATAAAATTTGTATATAGTAATTTTCACATAATGGTTAGAGGACCAAGAGTTCCCATATTGGACTTATTTCCATTTCAATCACTGAAACAGGATGCATGACTTCACTTGGATTAGAAAACTAATGGGACAAAGTCAAAGGTTGAGCTTTTGATTTTATGGGGGTTACTCAAGTAAGCCCCTTTTATATTTACCTTTTATACCATTTATATTTAAAGGTACAAAGTATGTTTTGGATGTCTAAGTTCAGCTTATATATAGAAATGTGATTTACATGTCATAAATGTGCATAGATATAAAATAATACTCACACGGAAAAGTAACATTATGCACAAATAGATAATAATTTTTGAGTAGGAAAACATGGAGATTTTATTTGCTTTAAAGAAGTATCTATTAAACTCCTAAAGTTAGTTCATAAATGAGCAGACCCATCATTGGCCAAAGCTGAGCCCATCAACGGTAGCACCTTTGTGATAACGTATTTAAGAAAGGGTAAAATCACCATGCAGCAGCTGTGAGAGAGGAGTGAGAATCTGTGAAACAGCTACGTAGGAAACAAGGACAATGCAGAAGGAAGGGGAGGAGGCAATTCCATTGCTGGAGCAGATTCCCTTTCAACCCATGGAGAAGACCATGGTGATGCAGGTTGATACCCTGCAGCCTGTGGATGACTGCAGTGGAGCAGATATGCACCTGCAGCCCATGGAGGGCTCCACACCAGAACGTGGACATGCTGCAAAGAAAGCTGCAGCCTGTGAGGAACCTGAGCTGGAGCAGGGTGCTGCCAGGAGCTGTGCCCTGTGGAGAGGAGCCCATGCAGGAACAGGCTTTCCAGCAGGAACTGTGCCCTGTGGAGAAATCTTTCAGGAGCAGTCCACTCTTGAAAGACTTAACCCCATGGAAAGGACCCATGCTGAAACAGTTCATGAAGTATTTTTTCCCATGGGAAGGATCTCACACTGGAGAAGGGGAAGAGCATGGGAAAGAAGGAGCAGCAGAGGTGACATCTTATGAGCTTACTACAACCTCCATCCCCTGTTCATCTGCACCACTTGTGGGAATGAGGTAAGTTATAAATGCACCTATGAGTTGAGCCTGGCAAGATGGACGTGTGGAGAAAAAGTGAGTTTATTTTTTCTTTACTTTTCTCACTGTCATGCTCTGTTATTATTTAGCAATAAATTAAATTAATTTCCCCAGGTCAAGTCTGTTTTGCCTGTGATGTTAATTAGTGAGTGACCTGCCTGTCCTTTTATTGATCCTAAAGCTTTTTCTCTGGATTTTCTCTCTGTCCTCTTGTGGAGGGGATTGATAGTGTCTTGGTGAGGAGGGAGGTCAAACCACTACATCACATTATGTGTTCTGCATGCCTCTTTTTCACTATTCTATGCTGTTTTATCTAGGTAAGTGTTTTGTGTTTATGATGATGACAACCTCATTATTATAATGTCAGCCTTTACAAGGAAAGAGAAAGCTCCACTTAGATCCATGTGGTGGGGAGAAATCCAGCATTCAGTCAATGGTCTGGAAGTTTAACCTTAAAATCTCAGTTTTTCTTCTTCAGTTCTAAGTCATGACAAAGAGAAAGAAATTGCATGTTCTTACCATGATAATCTTCCTTCTGCTAAACTCTGTCTATCCACATCTTGTGAGTTTTAAACTGCAATTCTATTTGTGTTGGTTTTAGCATTATTTTTTCCCCTTGTAAAACTTGGAAATGTAGCTAGAAAATTAGTCTGTATAATAACCTGATATTAGGGTCTCAACACTATTTCAATTTCTTGAATAGAATAGAATAGAATAGGAAGTTTCAGAGTGTGTTTATACTTGTGTGGTTTTGCTTTGTCTTAAACACAAGATATATTCATGAATGTATTTTGTATATTATCAATATACGCTGGCGAGAGAATGTGTACAAGGGCATGTAGAGACAGGGTGAGGGGAAATGGCTTCAAACTGACAGAGAGAAGGTTTAGATTAGACATTAAGAAGAAATTCTTCACTGTGAGGGTGGTGAGGCCCTGGCACAGGTTGCTCAGAGAAGTCATGGATGACCCATCCCTGGAAGTGTCCAAGGCAAGTTTGAATGGGCCTCTGAGCAACCTGGTCTAGTGGAAGGTGTCACTGTCCTTGGCAGGGGAGTTGGAACTAAATGATCTTTAAGGGCAACTGTGCACTGGAACAGATCACAGAGAGGGTGTGGAGTCCACCTCACTGGAGATATTCCAGAACCAGCTGGATGCAATCCTGTACAATATGTTTTGGGGTGACCCTGCTTGAGCAGGGAGGCTGGACCAGATGACCCACTGTGGTCCCTTCCCATCTGACCTATTCTGTGATCCTATGTTGTTTTGATTAGAACTTTGAGAAAAGTTTCGGTGATAACAGGCTGGGGAAGCGTTAAAACTGTCACAGATGAGAAGTACAACTAGGCTGCAGTGATGTAAACCTACAAATAAGGATTATAAGCAGCAAAGGCATGGAGAATCTTGTCACTCTCTCCTGACAGTGCTTTGCATTTGATTCTGTGTTTAGGGCTTTTGTTGCTTGCTTGCTTTTGTTTTATCCCTCTGTTTCCAAAATAAATGTAACACTAGATTTCCTATTTGTCATCTTGGCAAAGACAGAGGTCATGGGGAAAAGTTGTTGATTCTCAGTTGCTTCTGCCAGAGTAGAAATCACACTGATTTCTTCAGGAAAAAAAGAAGAACCCAGATCCTTTTCCTGGCAGTGTACATTATTTTTGTGCTAATTTATATCTCTGCACTGATGATTGAGATATCTGCTGTTAGGCAGTAGCCTTTGAGGGCAAATTTTCCTGGAATGACAAAAAACAAGGGAGCAAATGGGAAAATACAGTATGACACAAACAGAAATGAGAAGATGATTATAAAAAAATGAAATAAAAAAGAAAGAAAAAAAAGCCATATTTCTAAATTCTCTGCTATGAACCCTTGCCAGAATTTTGATAGGTATTCTTTTCTTTCTTTTTCTTTTTCTTTTTCTTTTTCTTTTTCTTTTTCTTTTTCNTTCTTTTCTTTTCTTTTCTTTTCTTTTCTTTTCTTTTCTTTTCTTTTCTTTTCTTTTCTTTTCTTTTCTTTTCTTTTCTTTTCTTTTCTTTTCTTTTCTTTTTTTTTCTTCTCTTCTCTTCTCTTCTCTTTTCTTCTCTTCTCTTCTCTTCTCTTCTCTTCTCTTCTCTTCTCTTCTCTTCTCTTCTCTTCTCTTCTCTTCTCTTCTCTTCTCTTCTCTTCTCTTCTCTTCTCTTCTCTTCTCTTCTCTTCTCTTCATGCTTGAAAAGTCCAGGTGCAATTGAATAGAGTGCTGTTCATGGCAATACAGTGTAGAAAAAGATAGGCAATATTTAGAGTCATAGAGTATGTTTGTCTTTTAGGTAAAGGCTGATCAATAATAGTTTATTCAGATCAGCACTTGCAGAGACCACTTTCAGAATGTATGAGGTGGTTAAATATTTTCTCATTCCAGTCATATTTACTGCTCTCTGATTTGACTTAAGTGTCTGTTATCATGGGTAATACCAATGAAGGCTTTTTCTAAGTAGATAGTAATAAAATACTTGTTGGATTTAAGATCGTGATGATTACGTCTTATATTACAGTTTTGAAAGAGTCTTTTCAATAAAAAGCTCCATTTTTTTTGCTTCTTTAGATTTTAAGCTTTAAGTGATTATTACAAAGCCTGAATCTCCATTTCTTACAGAAAGCAAACAGATACTCACATGCTTATAGCTGCTTTTAAAAAACAGTTTGTTATCTGCAGAAATGCCAAACATTTCCTTGTTCTGTTCTCATGTGCCTTCATGTTATGTGTCCTTTTGGAAAGTTTGAAGTAGACAGTAGATACATTTGAAGTATTAAATAAAAGAGATATAGACTGATCTGTCATTCTGAATCAGCTTTGCAGAAGCTTGTGAAGTAAAATCAAGTCACATCCATCTAATTCCTGGCACATTAGACGCTCTTGCTTTGATAACCTGTCCGTGCACAATTTTATCAGTATGTGTAGCAAGCTTGCTTTTTTTTTTCCATTCTTCACACGGAAAGACAAAATCTTACAAATAGTTCAGAAAAGTGAAATTATGTCCACCTCTGGTCAGGAAAAACAGTGTCCTGTATGGATTCAAGCAGCCTTGTTTCCCACAGAGGTTTGCATTCCCAGTATATGTTAGAAGTTGCATTACTAAGGGAACAAAGTTAAAAATGAGTAGGTAAGTGTAACTTAAAGATTTTTAATGAAAAAAATTTCAATTATATATGTCTGATTTGGAAGAAGGTTTCAGAAACAGTTCTCTGATATAATGACATAAGGATTAAATAGTAATTCCGTGCAATTTGTGGTTTGTTATATGATTAATCTGATTTAATATAAAGAAAAATGAAAGCAAAGACAATGAAAAAAACATTAATGGGTTGATTTGTGTTCAAACAGAATGTTTTAGCTTTGTTCCCATGAAATATGTGTCTGTTCTGAAAAGTTGTTTTTTTAATAGATACTAGACTCTTAGTATTTCAGTTTCTGTTGTTTCTACTCGGATGTTGCAGAGTACTAGTTTATAAGAGAGAAGAAAAGAGAACATTATTTTGGTTCTAAAAGTGGTTGACTTACTGAGTGATTTGAAGTAGTAGAAAACCCATATAACATCTGAAGCAGAAAAATAATGATGTGATTTCAGTCAGGAGTCAGCATCACATCATACAATGTGGTGTGTTGTCCACACCAGATAATGAGTACTAGAGTATAGATGGATATCCCCTTAACTGGGATTTCCTGAAAAATTAATATTTTCATTCCAGTATCCAGAAAGTAAAAAAAGCAATCGTGCAATTATTTGTGCTAAATCTATTAAGCCAATTTTGTAAATAAGGAGAGCCTTAAATTTCCAAACCTTTGTACTATTAGTTATAACAAATACTTAAACCTGACTGGAAAAAGAGAAAGAACACAAAAACTGGAATTTTCCCATGTTACAATGAAATAATGTCATTTTAAACTATAGTTATAGTTCATAATTATTACCCCAAAATAATATAAATAGTTTCCCAACTCACAACTGTAGATGAAGATTTCTATCCAGACCCATATCCTTATGATATGCATTAATTTTTATTTCTGCTTTAGTTACCCAGATCTACAGCAGAAAAGAAGCCAAAAGATTGAGTGAAAATTGTGAATCTGTTCAGAAGATTCCACACAAGTAGGGAAAATACTATTTTTTTCATGCCTCTTATGAAGTGTTCTGCTGGTTTAATCAGGTGCATTATATCAACCAAATATGAAGTTTTTTAAAAAGGAGGTTCTTAGGATAAATCAAAAAGCAAGAAAGATCAGGAAAATAAGCACTAAAAATAAATTAGAATTATGTATTGAAAGGATGATTCTGGACTTTCTGAGCAGAAAATGTTTTTTAGTGAAACAAAAATCACAAATATCTGATAGAAAGTCACTGTGGTAGATTAACTTGTGTGGAAAGTTTTTCTCTACAGTGTGAAGGATTTGGAAATGGTGTTGCAGGGGCAATAGAGCATTTTCATTGCCCCATTTTAAAATAAGGACTTAACCTTTGTGAGTTAACTGTTAGAAATTAAACTCTTCAGGCATAGTGAGGTATGAAGGTTTTTCTAATGCCAAAATGTCAGCTTATAATGAAGGAAAAGTTGCACTAGTAATGCACCCTCTTTTGTGGAAAAGAAAGTTTATATTCCACTATAAATGCAAATTTTTAAAATTAAGTACTCAAAGATGATCATAATGTTAGGGAAGTAAACTGAGCTTCAATGAGAAAGGCTTCTGAATTTTCCCCTTTTTTCTTAGAAACAGGACTGTATTATCTTCTTCATCTCTAATTTAATTTGATATAGTTCCATTCTAAATTATGTTTTTTCAAACTGTGTCTGCATATCCTGAGTAGTAATGACTCGCAGAAGATGTGTGATGCTTTTCAATACTGCACAGTGTCATGTTACAAACTGAGTGTCTATAATAAGGATGATGGGTGACAAAAGGGCATAAGGGATATTGGAGCTAGAAAACAATTTAAGATTAAAAAATGTAATATACCTGTATCTATAAGCCTTTGAAATGGGAAAATACAACAATTTATTGAATACTTTTTTTTTCAAGAAACCAGACCAAGATTATAGGAAAAAAGAAGTTAGAATTAAGGCTATCTGTATGTAGGAGAAGCTGTCTGGTGAATGAATATGTTTGCTAAAGCAAAATATGTAATTAAAATATTCATTAAGATTGAAAGGTTCTGGAGAAGAATCCTAAACATCAAAAGAAAATGGAGAAGGAAGGAAAACAACTCCACAGAAACAAAAGGGGGAATTTCAAGAGAAAACTATAAAAGCAAAATATTCCATTACTGATATTAACTTTTTTTCTTTTAAAATGCTTCAGCTTAATCTTTTTCCTCAGTGTAAATGATGCAATAGAGTGGTTTTTAGGTGTATCCAGTGAAATCTCTCTGATCCATTGACATCATAATCTGCACACAGTAATGGCTGTTTTCTTCTAGCATCTCAGCAAACTTTTAATGGAAAAGATCTATAATGAGGTTTTATATTTCTAGGCTTCATTACTTTTTATGAAGCAAACCAAAGTACACTTACTGGAGTAGAAAGATAAAAAAAGTCCTAAAATTGTTACAACTAAGTAATAACTGGTAGTAAAACAACATTTTTAGTAGGTACAGTGGCTTCTTTTTACTTCAATTTTAACTTATGTGCTAGTTCAAAATATGGACATTTCCTTTTACATGTGCTTCTACCTTTGATAGTGTTCACAAATAAGTTTTCACACTTTTGAAACCTACAAATTATCTGGTATTTCTTGTGCAATCGGTATTAATTCTCAAGAGCGACATCATGCAGCAAATGCTGACCAGGACTTTCCGTTTTCTAGATCAGCTGAAAAAGTCTTCAAAATCCCAGAGAGACTAAAAACTCAGGGGTCTCCCAGAAATGCCAATGCTTGAGAACCTGTGAAGGAGAATTCTTGGCAAGGTAGATGATGAAAGGTGTGCCTGCATTCTAGCAAAAGTGCTTAACAGGAATATGTAAAGGTAAGATTTTTGCAAAAATAGATTTTTATTTGAAAGTAGTTTACCTGTTTAAGTATTTAATAAATGGATCAATTAATTTAGTGAAACAACTCATGTCCATGTTTTTAGAACTGAGATAAGGTATAATTGATTTCGGTATCATTTTGAAAATTATCCTTCAATTGTGTACTGAATAGTGTTCAATAAAGCATAATTTTGATTTTATATCAACACAAATGAGTAGTGTAAGAAAAAAAAAAACCAAACAAAACCAACAGAACAACAGTTTTGCTAGTTTTCGCAAGAAAACAGGTTAATATCTTGCTTAAGAGCTCAAAGACCAAACAAATCCAGAGAGATGAAAGATGTTTGTGTGTGTGTGGTGTAGGAGCTTGCAATGAACAAGAAGGAAAACAGAGTTTAACAATGGATCAAACTAATTTGAAGTAACTTCATACAATACTCTTTATGAGAGGCAAACTTCCCTGCAGGAAAAGTAAGACTTCTGTTTCCAGAAAAACAGTCTTAGAGAGGTTGGGTATTTCACCAAAAATGTTAACATAATTCTGACTTGGTCAAAAGCCTCCCTCTTTATCTGCTCAACAGTTTTTCCTCCAGTTTTCAAATACACCTCTAATTTTTACAAGCCAAGAGGATTTTCCAGTTCTTTGCAGTCCAGCTTTTAATACAGCCTACATAATAGTAAAATTGAAGGGTTGATAAGAAGCAAAATATTCCTTTGGATTAAGTTACCTCTTTATATAATAAAGAATCCTATTGTTACTTAGACATGATAAAATCAAGTTTTTATTTTTTAATTATTTTATTGTTTCTTTCATTTTGTAAGAGGACAATTCTTGCATGGGATAAATTTCTTAAAAGTGTTATCAGTTCTGATGGAGATGTGCTTTTGGTCTTCCACTCTTAAAAGAGTAGAATTATAGTTCAATATCTTCATTCCTTCATCCTTTTGTGTTATTGCTGAGCCTACCAACAAGGGTAGTAGTGAGCCTCACTCCCTTTGGTTGATTGTATGCTTCTGATCCTTCTGGCAGATGGCAAGATACTATATGAATAACAAATAATGACAGAGAAAAATAAAAATTACATACTTTAAAAGCTATTTAAGCCTCTCTAAGGATATTCACCTTGTAAATGAGAAACTTTAACTTCATGCATCCTATAAATCTTAGCAATATCAAAACTAATGCCTATGCTGAAATACTGGTCTCGAAATGACAATGTTTATTGAGGTAATATATTACTTTGTATTTGAATATTTTTCACCAGCTGGAATTCTTGCCGAGATAATTTTTACTCTGGCTGGAATAATTATTTGGGGTTTTTTTGTTGTGCTGTTTTTTCCTGGAGGTCCAATATATTTTATTATATTTTAGGCTTTGCCCAAAACCAATTGTCAAAGGGAAAATGCCTTGAGAATAGAAGCATGTCAGCTGCAGTATGTATAGCCTGCAGCATCCCCAAACCCATCTGTCCCGTGCTCTGTGGCACATCCTGCAGTTTATGTCGGCAGGAACTACAAACAGGCAGCGGTGTAGTTTCCTGGCTGATGATCATAGGCTGAACTGTGCTCCTAATAGAGCTGACGCTGGTGAACCTGTCAAATACAACATCAGTTCCTATCATTGTCTCATGAGCAATGAGTTTCTGCTTTGATTGATCTGTAGAGTTGCCAACTATGTGATGTTATGCAGGGTTGGGGGTTTTTTCTTTGTTTTGTTTTGTTTTTTTCTCTTTCTTTCTTGTCCTCTGAGCTTGGAAATGAGTTTACTGCCATCAATCAACATGTGCATGACAAGTTCTTCATCTGCAAAGTTTAGTATTACTAATCTTGTTGGATCTCTTTTAGTCTGATCCAGCTATGATGTGGTTTTATCCAGTTTGTTTCCCATACAGTCTAAGTGAGGAATATTTATTTTGTAATCTTCTGTTCCACAATTCATATCCGTCACATAAGGAGTCCAGTCAACCACTTACGTTTCATGAAAAGATAAGGACCCTCCTACGAACACTCTCACATTTTATATTTAGTTCTGGCTGGGACTTTTTTTTCTCCTTAAATGTGTGATTTTCCAGGATAAATAGGAAACATAAATTATCAGAAATACATTTTTTAGACTGTTTTCTGTTGAATCTCTGTAGGACACTTTGAAATGGTTTACAGTGAATCAGTTGTCAGGGTCTTCCACTTGTTTACCCTACTTTGAAAGTTTCCATTAACTCCAAAAAGTCCTGAGTCAAACCATTAAGCCTCTTGGTATTTTTGTGATAGAGACTGGTGTTTTGAAAAGACTTGAGTTTACCCCGATGATGTATTTAAATCTATTTTTAATCTATTCATGTAAAAATTCATGTAAGAGACCTACCAACCATTCAAGCAGTTGAATTTCTCAGTGTGCCACTTCCAGGACCATGAAAAAAGTTAACCTTGGTTATTTTTCAGTCTTTGGATTTTATGTTGGTTTTGGGTTCTGCTTAATAGAAAGGTTTAGTCTACTCCAATAAAAAACAGAATATCAGTTGAAAGTATTTTGTACAGAAATGCCCTACTTTGTAGGCTTTAAGGAAAGGGAATCTACATTTGTTGAATTCCTGTCTGGGTATTGACTGGGATAGAGTTAATTTTTTCTTAGTACATGTTACATTGCTCTGCTTTGGATTCAAAATGTGAATAAAATGGATAAAATGTGACAATAGCTTGAATATTTTCTCAATCAAATTGCCTTTATTAATCATCTGTATTTTGGCTTCTGTTGGTCTTCCTTTTCACGTATAACAAAACTGCTGTGGCTCAATACCTTTTACCATGAAGGAGAAATTTTTCTGCTTTCTACTTTTTATAAAAGCAGTTTAAGATGTGATGTATAGACCATTTGTTTTGTCTTTGTACACTCCTTAAGGCAGCTCTCCATTGCAGACTGGCTGCAACTGGTTTCAATTCTCCTTAGAAAAGATGTGGAGATTGTCTCTATAAGCAAAAGGAGATCACTTGGGGTTTCAATATATCTTCGCTGTTTCTTTTTGTTTCGCAGGAAGCATGGAGGTTTTCTGGCAGAATATATGAGTATTTTCTAGAACTGCACTCGAGTGTATATATACCACCCTTTCAGAGATGACAAAGTAATTCTGGCGATGTTCACTCTGTGCTGAGCTTATTCCTTCACATTTATTGCTTTCTTGAACAAAACCAGGCTGTAAAACACAATTGATGCTGAACGTACTAGTGCAGTCCTACCTCAGTCAGTCATCATCCTGGTCAACACACACCTACCTGTGACAAGCCAAGGTGGGTAACATATCCAGAAAAGTGGAGTAGTCAGGGTATTTCTTCCTGAGCTTTGTATTTTTTGCATGAAAAAATGGAGAAAGGCATTGCTCAGCTGTGAATGTGCTTTCAGTTGCACAGAAGTTTCAGCTACCTTCAGTAACGTAGATGTTGATGTTGCAGTTATCTGAACGGGACTGTTTGAACTCAAAGCACACAGCAAAAAACCACAAAACATCCACAAAGCTGTGAAATTATCTCTAACATTGCATTGAGTAGTGCAGGGACAGAATAAAGACAAACTCACTGTGTCCCACAGTAAATTTATGGCAGTCTTGAGGCTAATCTAGATTCCACTGATAGTTAAACTCCGAATAACTGAAGGCAGAATTTATCTTGCTTTTCTACTTTTTAAACATTTACCACAATGACAGCCTGGGTGACTGCTTTTAAGCACCTTTGTGTTTATATCTTATTAATGTATCACAACAGATTCTCACTGCCCAACATTAATTTATTTCAGTGCATATATAAAAAATCCAAATAAACAAGCATTTATTTCTTCTAAGAAGACTATAATTATTTTATTTTAATGAGTGTTTTACATGCTTAGTAGATATATCTTCTGTTTTATTTTATTTTTCTCTTCAAACCTGTTAGAAAAAAAGGAAAAGGGAAAGAACTTGACAAAGAGGAAAAGTCAAGGGAAAATCTGAAATGGAAATGTTTCTTTGGACCAGATCTTGTGAAGTGCTGCTGACCTGTTTATTTTACATTGATTGCAAAATGTGAAGACGGTTTTTGAAATACAAGAAAGAAACTGAAAAAACAAAGGTTGTGCTGGTCAGATGCCAAAATACAATGGTAAGTCTTATAGACTTTTAGCTCCCTGATTTTTTCACCAGATATTTAACTCCTAAGAAACAGAAATTGTATTCTTGCCTTCCTCTACCTTCTTTAGATTTTAAATTATTTTCCTAGTATGACTTGTTTAAAGACTTTTTTTGAAGGTTTCTGGGGTTGGAGTAGTTTTTTTGAATGAAGGTCATCTTCCACATAAGCTTCTGTTGGGTGCTTAGAAAATGTCTGTTCATGTCTTAGCCTTAGGGTTTCTTGTGTCACCTTGGACAAATCACGTCTGTGACTGGGTGCTGCAATGTCTTCTGAAATGTGTTTAGTGCCAATCTGTCTTGCCAGAAAGACTTAATGTTAGATATCTGAGGGCTGTGGGACTTGCAGAATATGTTGAGAGGGGTAAGAAAGAGCAAGATGAGCAGTGGGTAGAGAAGAGCTGGAATAATGCCTCCAACGTGAAAGAATGACTCAAAGCTTGATTGGAACACCACTGTAACTTTAGGGACGAACAAAGAGCTTTGCTGGGTGCTAAACATACAAAATTCAGTTCTTGCAGATAATCCTTTCCGTATAAACTCCTGTTCCAGTCAGTTCAGAGGCTTAGATATTTCAGCATGGGCAGTGCAACATTGTGTTGTTTTTCACCCATGAACTCTGCTTCCCCTCCAAGTACTGTAAGACAGGCAGAGTCGCGGGGATCAAAAAACTTGAGCTGTCTAAAAGTTTTTGCTAGTCTGCCTTCATAGCTCTGAACAAGTCAAATAACCCTCTTGTAACATTCTTTTATCTGCAGGGACAATGGTGATTAATTATGGGAATCAGGCTCCAGAAGATCAGGCTTTTAAACTTCTGTCTTTAGACAAAACTTGAATGTGATCCCAGGCAGATAACCTGCTGCCAATTTATTTTAATGGTGATATTTTCTCACTATCGGTCTTTATAAGCTCTTCCAATTACATGGTTAAGTTTTGGACCTTTCTGTATGTTTTGTTTTTTCAGACCTCTTTTTGTTATGCCTCAATATGGGCATTTCTGTGTGCACTGTATTCCCAGGGTTTTCAGTCAAAAGAAATAGACTATACATTAAAAGAAGGCAGATTCAATACAGAAAAAAGTTCCAGAACAATGGAATCTTGGAGTACAATGTGAAAAAAAATTAGGACACTAAACCCTTGATATTTCAAAAGAATGCTTGAGGCAAAAATGTAACATGGACTTTTACTGACAGTATTTAGAGCACAAACATCTTCACAATACATGACAAATATACTTTCTAAAAGTTGCTGCAACATATCTACAATCTTTGTTCTTAGTAGTGCTACAAGTGCTTGATTTTTAAAAAAATTCTGAAATTCTCTTTAAACCTTCAGACATAATCTTTATTTTGTCATTAATAGTATTTTGGGCCTCAAAGTTTTTTTGGGATTCTAGAAGAAATGTGGTATATATTTGGAATATAAATATTGAGCATTCATTATGATGAAAATGTCATAAAAACAATATTTAGGATTTATCAGGAAATATATTTTTGAAAACTCTCACTGTACTTCCATAGAAAATACTAGAACAGCAAGTGATCATTAAATCTAGTAAAAGGAGACTTTAAAATCATTACATTTGATTGTTGATTTATTTAGATAAGTACCAATAGGGGCTACTATATGTAGTTTTTTGTCTGCTAAAAGGGAAAATATTTTATACTTAAAAACTGTTCTCAGGTGTCTTTTTCTTTTTTAGCATGGAAGTGATCAAGAATATTGTATTATATATTTAAAAGAATATTTCACCATTTTTGTAAGAAGGCATGAGTCATCCCAGGAATTATGAAAAATTTCACTCTCCCCCTTGAAACATCGTGTTTGCTGTTAATCCGAAAAATATTTTACAATAGCTCAGAAATATTCTATTCAAGTCTGGAAATTGGCCTACTTGTTTGGGTTTTTTAAAATTATTTTAAACCTAACTTTTAAATTAAAACCACTATAAATACCATGGCTATTTTTTCTCCAAATATCCTAACATTTTCACAGCCCTGAAATAATAACTATATGAAAAGATTAGGAAAAGAGAGACATTCTTCTTGAAGTCAAGGCCAAGGCTGTATGGAACTCTGAGCGGCTCAGCCTACTGTAAGGTGTTCCTATTCATGACAGAGGACTGGAATGAGATGGTCTTTAACGTCCCTTCCAATCCAAACAATTCTGTGATTCTATGATTCTATGAAATGACAGATTTGTAAAAACTCCCTTTCAGTTCAGTTGAAGACACTATGCTTTTTTAAAAAGAAATCAGTGTCAGTAAACTACTTTAAACTTGCCTTCTTAATTAGATATGCATAGTCCTAAGGATATGCTATTTTAACTGAGACATCGATATGTTGATATTGTAAATTCCAGCTATTCTAATGCAGTAGCACACGGAAGATCCCACTATGAACTGTGGCTTCATTCCATTCCATAATGAAAGAACAACAGCTAAAATATCTTACAGGTGACTGTGAAACAGCATCTTTGTAAAGTAAAAAGAAAAAAGAAAGGGGGAAGACAAGATCTCATGACTCAGTAATAAAAACTTAAATTCATTAATATATGACTGATGACACATTTGCATAGCTAACTGAAGTTTACAGTACTTGTCTCTTGACATATTTTCATCTCTGTGCATTTTACTTTGAATGATAGATACATTAAATGTCTTGTTTTCCAGTCTAATGCCACAGATACGCAAGTATGTCCAGCGTCATGTGTTCACCAGAGTTTCCATTTCATATCTACACTGTTGTGACTTCAATGAATGTTTGAAATTGCAGATTTAATCAATGGCTAGTCCCCAAAAATTCATGTATTTCTACACGTTAAGGAGACTCTTCTTTGAAATTTTGAGCATGGACAAAAAGTCACATGAAAATGTGAAATAGTCTTTGCAATCACAAAGCTGAAATTGTTTTGACAAGTGCTGTTAGGACATGCTGTTGACCACAACAGCAATTAGGACCCTCCTAAGCCTAATTCTTCTACAGGACACAGCCAGGAACTGGGGACTGGGCAATTCAGCATCACAAGAGTTTTTTTTCAGACTGATCCCCACTTGATCCAGTATCAACAAAGTAGACATATAGCTACACTCTGAAATGATGAGAACAAGTGTTTATTCTGTGATATTTACAGAGTTACAGTAAACAACAGTAATCAAAATCTCAATGTGTATTTAAAAATCTTGTGAATGTTCAAAGTGAAGTTTCATTCTCAGAGGATAATTACTGTCTAGACTCTGGTGGAGCAAATGTTGGATGTGGCTCTCAGAAACCTGGTCTAGTGGAAGATGCCCCTGCCCATGGCAGGGGTTTGGAATGAGATAATCTTTAAGGTCCCTTCCAACCCAAAGCAGTCTGTGATTCTATAATTCTGGTTGGACTTCATACATGCTTCCTCAGACATTACCTTATTCTTATACCTTAATTAATGCTCTATTCTGGTCCTATTTTTTTTTCTGTTTTAATATGACTCATATAACTTATCAACTTCATTCTTTTCATATACAAATTTCTTTTAAAAGTGAATAAAAAGGGATAGCTGGTGAAAACCATCCTGGGAAAGTTTCAGTATTTGAACTGTCGCTTTGATGGTTTGAATTTTCAGCTGTTATAAAAGAAGGAAAGCTGTATGTATTTTAAGGTTCCAGTATTTGGGAACTGTAGTACAAATTGCTTAAGCTATTATTATAAGCTGATACTTCTATTTTTGGGATACTTAAAGAACACCCCATTTGAGCCAGCTGGAAATACCAGGGTGGGATAGAGATTTATATCAGTAATACTGTTCAAGGGAACTTGGACAGCATTTGTACCTAAATGGTGTCAGAGTTGGCTATTAGGAAAAGGTTCTTCATCCAGAGGGTGGTTGGGCACTGGAAAAGGCTCCCCAGGGAAGTGGTCTAAGCATCAAGGCTGACAGAATTCAAGAAGTGTTTGGACAGTGCTGGCACAGGGTGGGGTTGTTGGGTCTGTTCTGTGCAGGACCAGGAGTTGGACTGGAGGATCCTTGTTGGTCCTGTCCAACTCAGGATATTTTATGATTATATGATTCAATATTTTTCTTGAGTGGTAGTTTTGAAAGCCACAGAGCAACCAGGCAAAAATTATTCTTTCATTACTGCCATCTGATGGGTGTTTTTCATACCTGCTGCATGTGAATAGATTGTTTTCAAAAAGACTGTCAGAGCACCATCATCTTGACATTTCCTTTGGAGAAGATGCTCTCAAGGGTTATAGAACTGCATTTCTCCATGCAAGTTATTTACTTGGGGTTTATTTTGTAAATGTTTAAGGCTTCTTCTTTCTTCAGGACTTGAGTACAGTTTTTTTCCAAAACTCCAAGATACTGGAAAACACTGCTATGCCACGCCTCCCAACCTCCAAACTTTTGATAGATGCTTAAAACCTTTATAAACTCTGTGAAGAACAAATAACTGGGTCAATTTTTTTTTGTTCCTGTCTTCCTGAAATTTTGGTCTTTAGACAGATTCTATTAGATCATTCCATTACTTTAAGTATCAGCTGGAGTTCATTTTTTTTCCTTCAGTTCTGTAGATCCTTCTCTTCTCTTCTCTTCTCTTCTCTTCTCTTCTCTTCTCTTCTCTTCTCTTCTCTTCTCTTCTCTTCTCTTCTCTTCTCTTCTCTTCTCTTCTCTTCTCTTCTCTTCTCTTCTCTTCTCTTCTCTCTAGAGCCCTTTTTGCTGCATCCCAGCATTGTCTTTCTTCTTTAGTCATTTCTTCAGTTCAGGGTTTTTCTTCCTTTACCAGCTGTGAACCCCTTTTCTAACTTCTGAGGCTACTTCTTTCAGACCTGTATCACTTTTCCCCTTCCCACATAGGAACATGGAAAAGAGATCTGTAGAGGACCTGTAGGGTATCCAACTTGTACTGCTACCACATGCTTGAAAATTTCATTATGGAAGTGAAATTTGAGGTCCTGATCTTTACATGACCTTTTTTTCAAGCATAAAAACATGCTTAATATTCCTTAATAAAATGAGATCAAAAGGAAAAAATTTATACTGTTCTTATGAAATAGTATCAGCAGTTCAATAGTTGATGGTCAATGTAATTGAACATAGGAAAAGGTTTTTTTCCATGCATATAACATACATATTCTTTCTGTTTCTGGAAAGTAAACACTTCTTGAATGAAGCCCTTTCAAATGCCCCTCTTATCACATCAAAATAGACAAGAAATAAATCTCCAATGGAAAGTCTGTTGAGATACTGTAATTGGGGAAATGAAATACCATGTGGAAAGAGACATTCTGATAGTCTAGATAAAGCACGAACTAGTAGCAGTAATATTTCAGTAGGCAGTTTAAATCAAAGGAAGTGTATATTTTCAGCATAATTTCAGACAAGCGATGATGCTGAGTGTTGAAGAACTGCACCACCCTTCAGTATTTTTGGATTAAGAAAGACTACTCTTTAATATTTGCTCTTCTATTTACACTTAAAACAAACTTCATGGGAAGTAATCTGAAGTTAATCTTTAGTTTTCTATTTAATTCAAGAAAGTTTCCTGTAGAATATTCCCTGGAGAAAAATCCATATCCCCTCTAAGTATTTGATGAAGGCAGTGATTTGGCATAGAAGGCATATGCAGCAATAAGGAAAATATGCTATTTAAGTTTCAACAAACTCTTTCCCAGGTATGTGCAGAAATAATATCTTCTTATTCTTGGCATAGAAAGCCAGGTACTATAACCAGTTCAGATGAACAGAATTTATTTTTTAAGTCTATCCACTCTATTGGATGTGGGTGACTGTCTCTCTAATTTATTAAATGCATTGTTTTATGGTTCCTAGGAATGTGCAGCCCAAGTACACCAATAAGATTTTGCTCTTTCCAATTCAAGTTTCTGATCTATCGTACACTTATACAGACATTTTCCTATGTGCCTGTATCCTCTTTCAGATGCTGCATATTCATAAAGGTGAACAGAGGAGGAAAAGTTTGCTGAATCAAGACCTGATCTCAGATAAGAAAATTGCCATACCTGCAATTTGTATTTGTACCACAAAAAATGTCATGTAGTTCATTTTACTAGTAACAATAAATCATCAGGTGGTAGATAAAAATCTGGTAAACTGTAGGAAATTTTTTCCCCTAGCAATCTATTAGAAGTGGTGGTTTGTATAATTAATAGGTCTTGACTTTTTTGTAATGTGAATGTCCCTCAGTATTAGGTTCCATTAAAGGCAGTACTAAATAAATATTCATGGCAATGTCTACTCATTGAGATAGGGTCACTTAGACTGAGTGTTCTATTAAAAATACATTTAATTTACTCGTAGTTGTCACCCAGTAGGTGTGAGAATTGATACTGTGACCAGTAGCCTTTGTCAGGATTCATGGGGAGAGGTCGTGGAAAATCTATTGGTCAAAATGTCAATTAGCTTCCCTAATAGATTATACCTGTGAGCGCTGCAGCCCTATCTTTTAGTAAACGGATGGTCCATCTCACCAAGAGGCCACCTTCATGAATATTTTATTGAATGTTCTAATTGAAGTAAATTACCAAATTACAGTGTGCATATAAAGAGATGCATTGGAGGTTCCCAGAAGCAGTCAATGGGATATAATAGTGTATTAAATATAGAAGGATAGAATTGTTAATGTTCTTAGGAGAAAAAAAAAAGAAAGAAACCAAGCTATTATAAAAACAGATGCCAAGCTGATTATATGCTCCCCAGAAGTTGAGACTAAGGATTTGCTTGTAGTGCTGGCTCTGCAACAAGGTGAAGAACTCCAAGCCAATGACAAACAAGGTTACTCAGGTACTAGAAGATGTTTTGATATGTGGACCTCAATAAAATGGCTTTGGTGTTTCTTGCTTTACCTGGCAGTCCAAACATACCCTTAAAGTGGTGGGGAAAGGGCACCCAGCACTCTGGGCCCTTACAGCCTAAAGGGAGCAACTATTCCAGAGGGCATATCCTGGCAAGCTGATATTGAAAATACCATTTTTCAGTTTTGCATGTGTCAGAACTTTGTTCTTGCAATTGTAACGAAAGGATAACATTATAATTATTCTATTTATTGAAGGACACTATGCTATTGAGTTTTATGGAGATTATTTTCACCTTAAATTTTATCAGTGGAGCTTAGATAAAACCAAGGTAAAGCAAGAATGGGTAGGATTAAACAGGAAGACTACCATAATGTCTTCCTAAACAAGATAATAACTCTCAGCTAATTTCTCCTTCCTTTTCTTAGTAAAGAAAAAGGCAAAGAAATAGAAATGAAAACTGCTATCTCAGTGGTACTGCAGGGGCATTCCTAACAAATCTGAAACTAAACAATCCTACCCAGAAATTTTCCATCCATCAGTAAGATTGTTCTAGAAATGTAAAACCTCCCTCCAAATCTTACAGTTTTTTACAACAGAGCTTTACTGAAATACATTTTGTAGTTGCGTTATGGAGGATAGAAAAGCCATGTGACAGCAGGAGGTAGGAGGGTCAGGAAGACACATCAAGCCAAAGGGGAAGGGTGAGGCTGCAGCAGCTCAGCGTAAGGGATGTTCTGCTGCAGTTTAAGCTTGTCCACAGCTGGAATGAAAGCTCCAGCATGCTGCCCCAGCTGATGACCTCAGTCTCAAATCCTTCAAGAACCTGATAATTAAGATTAAATGAGTTTGTCACTGTAGCATTTTCTCAAGGGTTCTCATTTGAAGGACTGGGCAGAGCAGGCTGAGACAGAAGACAAATTTCTACTTGGTTGAACTCGGTAAGACCATCAAGCAATAGGGCTTCTAGAAAGAAAATAATCTCTAGCCAAAATAAGGTCACTTAGATTTTAAGCCACTTAGATCTTAAAAATGATAAAATAACTTGGAGAAACATAGTATGCTTATAAACCATTTTGAACTTCTTTTTAACTGAAAATAGTATTTCCTGACAGTTAAATCAAAATTAACTGTGCGTATTGCATGTTAAACAGCATTGCCATTAAACACTTTTTCCTGGAAGGCGAAGTAAAGTAGCTAAAGCTTAATCAGATAAAATAAAGAATTTTATGTGTGGAGAGTGTCCTGGAGAATGGCATCTAAGTCCTTGTATAAGTTGGAAGAATATTTCCAACATGTCATATTCTGCATTCTAAGAGATAAAACAGAAGACAGAAGCATCCAGTCCTGCAGCCATGTTGAAACAAAGTGAGTTCATTAAAATGGTTGTACTCATCTTTCCGAACCATTTTATGTAAAATACTTCTTCAAACTTTGACATTGAGCAGTGTAATGTGGCTTTGAAAGCAGAAAGAAAAAAATGTTTCAATAAGTAGGTACTGGAAGCTGTGTTGAATGGTTTATACCTATGTATAGTTCCTTTGGCTACTGACCACTATAACAGGTACTAAAAGTTATAGCAAACTCATTCGGCAGGACTTGGGGCTACCTCATAGGTAAGGTGTCTTTCTGAGAAAAGCAAATGGTCATTTAATTTATCACAGTGCAATAAATTATTTTTCAGCCGTGTTTCCAAAGAACAATCATCTAGTTAATTTTCTGTTTCTGGTGTCAGATTAAGTTTCTTGTCTTTGTAAATGGATCAGAGCAGTTTGTAAATAATTCCGAATTTGCAGATGAAAAAGAGATACTCAAAAGTGTATTCTCTGTCTGGACTTCTGGAAAATAAAAGTTATGAAGAGATGTAATTTTGCTCAGTCTTATGGCAGTTACTTTAAAAATTACAAAGCTGAAAATACATGATATACAGTCTACACATAAGAATTATTTCTTACTTAATGCTGAATTAAGTTCAACATGCAAAGACTCAAACACTTAATTGAGGCATCCGATGCTTTTTCTCCACTCACTGCTGTTCCTTCTTTAGGAAATGAATTGCATGTGGTCATACTGTCTGTGTCTTCCCCCACTTTTCTGCTTATCCCCTAGTAGCTTTTTCTTCAGTTTTTTTCAGATATGTCTGCGGGATAAGAATCTTGGAGATAATTGATTTCCTTTACAATTTATGAAAACAGGTGGCCAGGTAGAGGAAAGAAACCTTGTAGCTCTTCCCTCTGAAAGATCTGACAAGTGAGAATCTCTTGTTAGAGATGGATAAGTGCACTTATAAATGCACTAGTAATGAGAAATCAGAATCAAGAACAACAGATTTACACAAAGATGGTTTCCGTCATGAGATGAGAGGCAGGCTTGCCCCGTAAAAGGCAGGAAAATCAAGAAAAAACTACAAGTTCAGAGTGAGTAAAGGAATAATTGCTGTGAGTACTGGTGTCAAAGTACACACAAACCTCTCTCAACTATTTTACCTGGAGATAAAATATGGAAAAAACCCAGGTCACAGCAAACAAGTAGTCTTATTCTATAATATTAGTACTTCAAACTGTTCAAAACAATTCATGTATCTGTTCTACCCAGTGTGCTAATAAAAATTGGAGAGACAGGGTTGTAAACAGTTGGCAATCAAAACCAAAGAAATAAAATCTACAACTGATCTTGTATTCCTTTTCTTCCAAGGATTTCTTGCTGTTGTCCAGAGGAACTGTAATCAGATGTACCTATTTGATACGGAAAGATGTCTGAATGAGGAGAAAGATCTGCTTTTACAAAGGTATATAATTTGGTCTATTGTTTGAAATAAATTTAGTGACATGAGTACTAATGTTTTCATCTGTTTGGCCTTTACTAATTATCTAGTATTACATTTTACCCAACACTTTGTAAAGTAAGATCATTTAAAGAATTTAGAGGTAAGAAAAACAAAGGTAGCATCAAAAATATTTTTAATGGTAAAAATTTGACAATCACTGCTTTTCCATCAAAATCATAATTTTATGAAAACAATGTTTATTGAAAAAAACCTTTCAGGATGGGGAGGAACAAAAGAAGGAAGAAAAGAGCTCTTTTGTACACTAATGCAAAATAAGCCCTAACATATAAAATGAATAAAAGAATTAAAACTTGACACAATTTTTCAATGGGTGCCTTAAAATATATATTTATACTTGAATAACCTTTAGCCTGAATTATTTAATAGCCAAATTAAAAACCAAAAACTGGATTTTTAAATGTCTTAGGGAAGTGAAAAAGACCTGTTGGTGTTTATGCAATACTGTGTGGTAATATGTGGTAACATGTTTCCTCCAAAATATAAATCAGAGATAAATGTGTGTCTGTTTATATTTTTATGCCAATAATTCAAATATGCATTTTCTTTATAAATGGAAATGTTTGGGCAGAAGTCCTATAAATGATATATATATAATTAATAAAAGCAGGGACTATATCTAAAATATTCAATTAATGTCAAGTTTGAAACAAGTAAACATAATTAAGAATTAGAAGTTACTAAGTAACACAATCAAAGGGTATATGAAATCAGTAGAAGGAAGAATGTGAAGTTTTATGGATGGAAATGGTAACTCAAAAGATTTTTCATTAATATCAAAGCAAGAATTAATCAGAGAAGAAATTAGAACTCTGGAGGATGAGGTGGGAGATGGGAAAGTGGAGGATGGGGAAATTATTGAAGTATTAAATTAATACTTGCTTAATATAGTTACAAAGGCTAACATTAATGGATCAATAACTGGCAATGACTTCATGCATAATTCTGTGCATGTGCAGTTAGGCTTGTTTTCTCTTCCCATCCCTGCATAGTTAGATTTGCAAGTAAGTTAGATTTGAATCTCATTAATTATTTTTTAAGCTTCAGCAGCACAGAATGGTCTACCACTGCAATGCTTATTAAATTTATATCATTTCTATTTAATGCACATGATTCTCTGACATCCCTGGAGAAAATGTTTTACCCATCAGTGCTGCTAACTTCTGCACACTATAAAGGAAAGTAGATACGGAGGTTTGTACTGACAAACATTTCCCTGCTCTCATTTATTTTTTTGCATAGTGTAAACCAAAAAACAAATGGTTCTCTTTATATATAAAAATGCTCTAGAGAGTAGATGCTCCACTGGTTTCAGCTGCCTTTGATAGGACTATTGAAAATATAAGGCAGGGAAAGTAACTGAAATAACAGAAATAGTTCTTCATAAAAAAAAATTAAAATTCTTCTCAATAGCTAACTAGTAAATGAAGCATATACTAAGCTGATATTTAAAAATATCAAGTTTATTTGGAATACTTTAATTGTACTGTCAGTTCCATAGTTGGCAAATAGCTATTGAAATCGCATTTCAGAGAATTAATACTCACAGCTGATAGGGAAATGATCACAACTCATGTCTCTTCTAAAGATTTCTATGCTTGTATTCTACATGGACAATGGGAAGGGCAGATACAATCCTTCTGTACTGTCAGAAATAACAAAGCACATCTAAGTATGCTGGGATTTCATCTTTCACAGACTAGAATTTTAATCAGTCTAATATATGTGTAACTAAGGAACTGTTTCTCTGGGTATTTTTCCTTAACTATTTTTAGAAACATATCCTCATTCATCAATCAGATCAGCCATTTAGTCCTTAAACAGTCCAATCAAATTATAATTAACCTTTCAAACGAAATATGAGGCTAATAGAACCTCATTCTCAGGTCTGGCAGCTCAGGATGGGAAAGGGGCTGATTTCTGGCAAATAAATGCAGGCAGGTCTTCAGCCCTGTGCTGGCTGCCGTGATCTCTCTTCCCTCTTGGCAGAAGCCTTTGGCGTCCTGAGTAGCTGTGTGTAGATTCCAATGGGCAATTTGGTTTTTCTTCTGCTTCAGCAGACCTTGACCCTGGTAGAAAACTCACCTGAGGGTTCAGCAGTGCTCCCATGCCTCTTGCCATGGGGAGCTAGAGATTGGAAATCAGCAATAAGATTAATCTCTTGTGGAGGTTCGCAGCCTTTAGTAGTAGTGCCAGTCTCACTGAAATAGGGGGAAAAGATACAGTCCATAGGACATTTTCCAATTTTGATAGGAAGGGTCAGGTTTTATTTGTTTGTTGGAGGGTTTGGATTTTTGTTTCAATTTTTCTTTACACTTTTTAATTTCTTATTATATAAAGATAATTTTTCTTAATGGATAAGTGTCTGGTTTATATATCAATATCAAAGTCATTGTAGTATCTGCAGAGACAAACTTCTACCTTTTAGCTGAAATATTTTTTATAAACTTTCTTCATAAGCAGTGAAATTCCATTTCCCTGGCACTTTTAAGGTTTTTTTTTTTTTTTATGAGATGCTGTACAGAGTCTCACAGGAATACAAGAAGCATAGAGTACCTTTTTTCAGTTCATACCCAATAATCCTTGTCCTATTGACTTCTCATTGAATGTATTGAATTCATGTATCCTTCACTAGCAGGTTTCAGAAGTCATTGTCCCTTTTGCTGTGCTTTTGCTCTATACAGTTTAGCAAAGGTTAGCTTACTGCCAAAATTACTGGTCAGGCTCTATGCTTCAAGTGAAATGTATCTGGCTTAATTTAATACCCTGTTAATAACAATTCAAATATTTGGTCTACTCCTCAAACCATAAAAAGTCAAGTCACAATGACAAAAAGATATTTATATTTACTTCAACCATATTTATAAATGAGCAAACCAAGCATTAATAGTGAGGTCTGGGGGTCCATCCATATTTATTATGTAGCATGGATATGCAGCATCCCTAAAGGATACATGCTTGTAACACGTCCATGAAACAAGGATACAGAGAAACAACTACTTTGATAGATGCAGGACTCATAAATGTACTACTGTGGCAAACTTGATGTGAAAGAGCCTTCCCAGCAGATGGGAGTTAAAAGCCAATGCAGATCCATCTGGCTTAGTAATGAGTTGTTAATTGGAGAATACTTAAAGGAGAGTTAACGGTGTCTTAACTTGGTGTGTCTAATGATGTACAGTAAATTGTAGTGAAGATACTGGTACTGGACTGCAAACTACTGTAAACTCCAATCCAAGGACTGTGATCAATTGCTTATATGCAGTAATGTACTGTCATGTGTTTGCCCGGCACCAGCACTATCCTCTGCCTTGTGCTCCAGTATTTTTGCATTATTAGCTGTGCCAGATGAGACATTTAGCTCTAAATTAATTGCAGTAATATTGAATGTTACTTGTACAAATGAATACCTTTGGTATTTTGCATTTATATTAAGTGACAATGTCAGAAATTATTTTAATCCACACATTGATTATGAATTCTTTCACTAAAATGATTTTTTTTGAAATTCGGAGCTAATGTGGTCCTTGATAGCTCATCTTCAGCACAAGTTTTATCAAGACGGTAAGAATGTTACTAGAATTAGAATTTTTCTATCTTCTCTGTCCTTACCTTTTCACAAAAGTCCCTGTTATTTTTTACTCCTAAACATAACTGGCCATTAGTTTGTAGGATTAGATTTCTGTTGCTAATTTAAATCCACAGAGTGAATGAGCTTTTTTAAGTGTCTATCAGTCATTTACCGATGTGATATTGTCCCAAAATAGACAGTCTTGTTACTTGTTCTAGTAAACATAATAGACAGATTATGTAAATAATTGAAATATGTAAATAAATCCAGTGATGCCGTGCTAAAACACATCCTGAATCTTCAAGAAAATTATCTTACTAGAGAAGGTTTTTTTTTAACCCTTTAGGAGACTGACTGCGGAGCAAAGATGAAAAAGTGGAATTTGTTATCCAAATAATTAACACGGTGTTCACGGTTTTTGTTTTTGTTTTTGTTTTTTTTTTTTTTTAATAAGAAATGTATTTAGAAAGAGTTAGTTTATGTGAAAAATGAAAGAAAAATTATTATGGTCCAATTAGGAACAAAAGAAATGAGGTAAGGTTTACTACTTAGCATTTTAAAAACTTTCCTTCTAACAGTAGATTAAGACAGTAGTCAGAGGGGAACTGTCTTTGAAATTTCCAACATGTTTGAGTAGTCTAAAGTAATTGGACTCCATTATAAACATATGAAGTGTCTGATGTGTGAGTCATTAGCATTCTCATAGTTCACTGATAAAATTATGATGAGCTAGCAAAACTACCAACTCAATATTAATCCAGAGTTTAGACAAATATTGTAATAGGATTTGCACATTTAAGGGGCAAATTGTCCTCTCAGTACGTGCTCTGTATATCTAGAGTATTACTATCGATCTGCATTGAGAGAAATATACATCCTTAATCACAGTTACATTTAAGAGTGAAATCCATATACGACATGAAATTATAAAAATACACATAATTTTTTCCATAGTTCTCAGAACATGAAATGAAGATCCATTTTTTTAATGTACTCTTTCAAGGGACTAAATAATGCCCAAGAAAATTTTGTGGTTGCAGGAGGGGATTTATTATTTTTTATTATTGCCTCTTTCTATCTGCTTGGGTAACTTCTGTTTCTTTAATGTCTGTGCTGATTTACATTAATTACAAATCTTAATCTTTATGTAGTGGATATACAGCTGAATTATACTACTGGTACTCAAAGGTGCTGAAAATAATTCTGTACTGAGTAGTTACTGTAACTGCAAGGCTTTTAGTCTTTCTCTGGAGGCTTTCCCATTTCCCCCAGAGCTGACTGCCATTGTAAGAGGAAAGGCTGATGATTTTGACCATCATGCAAGAGAATGTAGTGACAGGTCAAGAGGGAATGGCTTCAAACTGAAAGAGAGTAGGTTTATATTGGATGATAGGAGAAAATTTTATACTGTGAGGGCGGTGAGGGGCTAGAATAAGTTTTCCAGAGAAGCTGTGGATGTCCCACCCCTGGAAGTATTCAAGGCCAGGTTGGATGGGGTTCTGAGCAACCTGGCCCAGGGAAAGGTGTCCCCATCCATGGCAGGGGCTTGGAGCTAGATGGTCTTTAAGGTCCCTTCCATCCCAGGCCATTCTGTGATTCTATGATTCTGTGTTCTTAATTCTGAAATAATTATCTTACAGAAAGGCAGCACTGAGTGAACAAGGCAGAGGTCCTTCAGCCTGCAAAGTCAATACAACAGTTCTGGTTCCCATTCCTCTGGAAAGGCAAATTCAGGGCTGCCTGAGCATGTGGCCTCCTGTTTCCTGATCCCTGCTATTCATTTTGCTCTTGATCCCTGTAACAATGAAGGGATTTAGTATTTCTCTTGTGTCTCCTAAAAGAGGGAAAGGTTTGCATTCTGTTAGGTTTACAGAAAAGAAAAGCTTGTGTCTCACTTTCTATAGATCAGAAATCTCTGTCTGAAGTTATATTTTTACCATTATGTGTGCACCTCTTCAAAAAAAACCTTGGTATAGGATTGCGTCTCCATGTGAAGTTGCTTTGTACAGAAAGAGTGAGCAGATTTTTCTGATTTTCATTTATATGTTTTTACATATATATATATGTATTTCTATTTATATAAATAAATTTACATAAATATATGCATTTACATTTATAACTGACCTTTCCTGAGACAGATTTTTTGTAAATATGCTTCCATTTATGCTTTGAAGTTAAAGCATGATTTGATATGTAAGAACAACTTCTTCTTTCACCAATATTTCATACACAGAATATTGAAAAAAAAAATCCTATGGAAACTGAGCCTTTGAATTTTCTATCTCTAAAGTGTCAAGATTGTTACAGATGTGAAAATAAAATTTTTATTATCTTTTGGTACTCCGTGATTGTAGAAGGGTTTTAGAGAGAAAAATCACTTTCAGTCATTTGTCTCCGTGAAGCCTCAACCTAGATATGACAAAGAGGACAAGTGACTAGATTTTCTTTCTTCCCAGAAAGAAAAGATTGAAAGATTTAGGAAATGTAATTTTCACCCAGTTCTATGAGAACCTGCTGGTATTGTTGCTAGGCAGATTATCTGATTTTACTTGTGTAAAAGCAATTTATTGACTTCTATGTCTCTGGTGATTTGTATTTGGCAGCTATCAATATAGACACAGAGATGAGCTTGAGACCCTTGGAACTCATGGCTTAACTGTAGTTTCATAAATCGGAGGGTTGAGAAATCTGCAAGAAACTGTGAAGGGGGTGCAAGGATTACAGGAAGATGAAGGGAAAAGGTATAAGAAAGGCAGCCTGCAACATGGCTACTATTCTGAGCAGAGGTTCCTCTTCAATTAAAACTATTTATAACACAGAGAACTTCCAAAAATATATTGTACTGTATTTATCACCTAGAAAAGTTGCTGTGCATATTTTCACTAATGAAAGGAAAATTGGTAACAAGTGCACGCTTCAGAGGTTTCAGCTGAAAAATTAAAATGCCTTTTTTCATGTTTTTGGCAGCCACATTTCAGGTATTTATAGACATTGGTGAGAGACACATGTTCCTTCATTCCAGAGCCTTCTCTGCTGAGGCTAAGCACCCCCAGCTCTCTCAGCCTTTCTTCACAGGAAAGATGCTCTAGTTTCCTATAATTTCTGTGGCGTTTTGCTGGATCCTCTGCAGAATGCCCATGTCTCTCTTGCAATGAGGAACTCAGAGCTGGACACAGCACTCCCAGTGTGGCCTCACCAGCGCTGAGTAGAGGAGAAGCCTCACCTCCCTCTTCCTGCTGGCAACACTACTCTTAGTTTACCTCAGGATACCATTATCCATGTTTATGGCAAGGGCGCATTATGGCTTATATGGCTGATGTCCCCCAGTCCCCTGCCCGGGTGCTGTTCTGCCAAGCTCATTACAGTGGAGTGGCCCCCAGCATATATTCATGCACATCATTGTTCCTTCCCAGGTGCAGGACTTTGACATTCCCCTTTTTGAGCTACTCTGTATTAAAGCTCATTATTCAGTGTCCCCTATGCCTTCTCATTAGGAGAGGAGATGCCAAAATGCTGCCATTGATTTAAACTTTCTGCTTCTGACTTGTGTTCACAGACAGCCACAGTATGGATCCAAAGATAGCAGGGTTTAAAGCAGCATATGCTCCTGCTCACACACTGGAAGGGTAGCAGGAGGATCCCCACTGAAATGGAGCTATTTTTCTCCTCCCTACCAAAGTCTGTAACCATCTGCCTTGTGAGCTTCAGTAAATTAATTTCGATAGTATCCTGGGGAGAAATTGCCTTACTTGTCACGTTGTCTTGCTGTGACCCCCTGCCTGGCTTGCTAATTTGCAGAAGCAGAGGGAATCTGTCTCCTAGGGCTCATGGAAAAAACATTAAGTGGCATGATGAGACACCAACCAAAACTTCTATCCTTTTTCTTACTTGGGAAACAAGACTTATGTGAACAGTGGAAACTGAGGACAGGCAAAATGCAGTCATGGGTTACGCTATACTTCTATATATAAATATCCCAAAACTGGCTATTTAAATTACTGATTTATCTGAATATTTTGACAAAGAAGTAATTTTACATTAGTATTTCTAGATGATATGAACAATCTTTGATGTAAGATAAAAGAGTTGATCAAGTTGTGGACAATGAAAATCAAATTCTTGAAAATTAATCCTTAATTTGTTTATATTGTTCTGTTTGTATTTCAGATTGCTTCAGTGGGACAATTATTATATTAAAGTAAAGGCACTCAAACTTCCTGCAACTTTAAAGTAATTAGGAGACAGAATAAACTGATTTATTCCCTCCTTTGATAACAGGGATTTTTTTTAAATATAGAACAAGACAGTCTTTGTCCTTAAGACGAGATAAAAAACATTATTGTAAATTCTGGAGACAAAAAAGTTACATTTGTTTTGATTTCTTATCTCTATATAGCATTTTTTAATTGCCTTCTAGAGTATTTTTGCTGCTGGGAGAACAAAGATGACAGTAGTAATCTTAAAAGTTTTTTACTGCAATATTAAAAATTAACCTATCTGAATATTTAACTCTGTATCCAAACATGCAAGATTCCATTTTGAAATAAACCCATAGATTCTTTGAACATTTAATTAGCCATTAGAATTTAAGGACTTGAATTTTTACATTTCTGAATGTTATCAAAGTACTAATGACTTAGTTAAATATATCCTTTTTATTTGCAAATGCCTATTAAAATTAATTTTACACCAAAAGCTTTCATTAGACGATTCCATAATATTTCTAATATGTCTGGATATTGAGTTCAAGATCTAAAAATGTATCTTCTAAAATCCCCTCACTATCTAAGCGTGCATTAGTTGACAATTAATAATATGCCAACTTCTAAGTGAGTGTTTAATCAAGTGATGTTCTGCAGGAGGAAAAAATTATAAACACAAAAATTTCTTTACCTGCTGGCAAAGTACAAAAATGCAGGTTTAAATCTTTGTGGTGTAGACTCCCTGTGCCTTAAGCTGTGCATTTCAAAGACAGACTAAGATGGGAAAATAAAGAGGACATAATAAGTTTTATTTGAACTTTATCTAAGTGCATTAATACTTATATTCTCTGAAAAATGGATTTTTATCTGTTGTTTACCAGAATGAAGAAGGAAAGCAGCTAAGAAACATTCAAGCATTTTCTTGAATATGTGGTTGCAAAGTCGTTGTGATTATGTAATGAAAGACTAGGTGGGAGAAAAAAATAGATGAGCATCATACAAACCGAAAGTCAGTTTTGATGTTCAAATAGAATTCTGATAGAACATTTTTTAAGGGTAAAATACGTTCAGATTGTGGAGTGTTGGGGAACAAAGGCATAGAGATCTCCTAGGAGGTGTGCAGAAACTCTCTTTATTCTCAAGAGAATGAGACTTCTTATACCCTCCATTTGGGCAGGGTGGGCGCAGATTGGCTGTGTGCCTGTCAATCACACCCTTCCCATCCACTCACCATACAGTGTCCACGCGTCTCACTGACCAATCCCTGCCTCTCGCAGGAGGCGTTTGGGCAGACACAAGAGTTATCTCCCACATCTCCCCCTTCTTTCTTTATTCAATGAAAGCAAAAACCATATCCCGAAATCAAGGTTATTTAGAAAAATCTGAACAGTAATAAAGCAACAACCTTTTAAAAACACCAACATGAACAAAATCAATTTGCACATACCATGATGAAACCCATTTCACGTGGTGACCTGTGGAGACACAAGTGTAACCTCTGCCTCATGCTCATAATCTTTACCCCCCTGAATTCCCCTTCTTTGTTTATTCAACTAATGCCTGCCCAGTGGGAGAGGGGGGAATCCCTGTTTTGTTGGAGATACCTCACTGTTGTAAGAAAGTGGCAGAGCAGGTTAGCCAGTGCCCAATGACATCATGGGCCTTCTCTCCAGTGTGTGTTGTCGCCATTACAAGCGAAAATAAGTGTAAAATTCTGTCTTCTCTTTGTTGAATCATGTTCTTTGGACTCCTAGATTGCTGACTAACTCCTCCTTTGCTCACTACAAGATTTAACAAGCGCTCTTGCTCAGAGTTCTTTCCATCCTGGCCTTGAACACTCCCATCCCTGGATGGAGTTCTGAGCAAGTGGTGTAGTGGAAGTTGTCCCTGCCTATGGCAGAGGGTTAGAACTAGGTGGTCTTTGAGGTCCCTTCCAACCCAAACCATTCTATGATTCTCAAACTTTTGCCACATTTGGAGACTTATATTTATTTCCATTGTGTTCATTCTGTTGAAACCCATTTCCAAAAAACCTTATTACTATAAAAAAATTCCCTCAGTTCTGGAGACCTGAGAGCTACATTTGCGGATCAGGACTTTATTTTTTCTACCAAAATAGACTTGTACTGCAACATGAACTGGAACATGTAACTATTATACACCAGGAGTGAATTCAGTAGAGTTGAGACAAATATCAAACAGGGAAAGTCGATCTCTATAACAGCTAGAAGAATATAGTATCATTCTCATGTTCTCTTTTTTTTGTTTGGGCTTTGCCTTAAAAAGTGAAAGAATTTATGAAAGGCCAAAATGTTAATAAAATGAGTGTTATTATCAGTTTCTGAGGCACTTAGGAGAGAAAATGTCATTAATAGTATAGTTTTCTTTCTTGTGCCTTGTTTCTCGTAAGACACTAATTTAATTCATTTGGAAAATGGAGAAGTTATGTAAATAGAAAAAAGTAGAGGAAAACTAGTAAGAAAAAATAAACCATGCCTGCCGGCGGTGAGGGAAAGCACACGCAACCCAGTATGAGTCATAAGCATGCTTCCGCGTTTATTCAGATCGTTACAGGTTATATAGTGTTACAGTTAATTATGCAGAAAGTTACAAGATCATTGGTTAAGTGTCAGAAGGCTGTATTTTTCAGTTCTTTCCCATGCAGAGCCTCGCTGCTCGTGGACACCTGTTCCACACAGAGCTCCTGTTATCTTATCTCTTTCACTCCTTGCGTTCCTGTGTGTTCTTCCTTCGTCTCTTTCCCACTGGAATCTGAAGATGGTACTTTTCCAGATGATGTTATTTTCCCAGTGCCTGTGCTAGGCCCTTGGTCTGAGCTGGGCCTGAGCCAGACACTCTCACAGCTTTTACACTTTACTTTGCTCGCACAAAGCCTTCATTTTCCAACACATGCCAAAATATGATCCACATAAAAGCACAAACTTTTGTTGACAGTGAGATATTTTGCAGATCGACTACTGCACTTCCTAGATTATATAAAAAATGTATGACTGCAGGGACACTGCAAACTGTATAATTAACCCAGCATAAGCCTCATAACATAATTTGAAAAAAAATCAGCTGCTATACAATTCTAGGAAATGTAACTATGGTCTTACATAATTTGTATCCTGCTGGAGTTCGGGCTTTCTTTCTCAGATCACAGAGAAAATCAGCTTGAATTTTCTGTGTGTTAAAACAGCTTTTTATCCATCACTGCTATCTTTCTGTTTTTGAATAAAGCACTGTCTGTGTTTTGTTGTAAATTCCAGGCTTCAAAAATTGATTGTTCTTTTGTTGCTTTTTATTGCGCTGATACTGCAGGGCTTTTTATGCCTGAATCTATTCTATGTGCTAAAATAATACTGGAAATATGCTTATTTTTTGAAAATACTGTTTTACAAAAATTTGAGGGCACAGCAGCTGAACACATCTGAGTATTTGTACAAAGAGTTTACTTGACTGAGACATCAAGGGAACTATATTCTCAGAGTGCTTTCTTTTCTCTCAACATCCTCGCATGCTGGTCTTCCCCCCAAAATAAAACTCAAAGTATAAAAAAGTGGATATGCATATAGATTTTAAAATATTCATGTAAATATTTGCAGAGTTTTTCCAGATAAGCACTTACTTCTGTCACTTCAAAGAAGCAACTTTGAGGAGTATTGAGTTTACAGTAAAGGACTAAAACTTTTGTAGTTTAAATGACATTTTTATATAATTAGACAGATATAAATAATATATTCAATAATTCATGTGCTAAAAATATTTTGAATAAATCAAAGCATATTAATTAAATTCAAATCCAGCTGGTATTGTCTGACAAAATATGATCCAAATCAAGCAAAACATTTTTTTTAGTTTTACTATTTCCTAAAAGAATATATAGGCTTTCAATTTCAGAATAACATTTGGTCTTTGAAATTCAAATACAAAAATTTAAATTAAATGTATTAGAAACAAGACCTAGAAAAATACTGCTTTTCATGTAAAATCAATCAAAACCCAAAATTAGGTGTTCATATTGATCCATTGCTCATAAGCATTGTGCAACATGATGATTTGCTTTAGTTTTTGACTGGAAAAATATCGGTATTTTTCTAAAAGTATCTATCACCACATACTGTGTCAACACCAAATCTCAATTTTCTGTTTTACCCCATGAAAAAATACTGTAGGTCTCAAAGTGGCATAATGAAGAATGAAAAGATGTTTTAAATCACCCACAATTCTTTCATTCCATTTCAACAATTTGCTTTCAATTGCAACTCCCCTGTTTGTATTCATAACACTTTTGAAAGAAAGAAGTGTATAGCCAAGTCTCAAATATTAGTCTGAAGGGTGGTAATTTATGGAAACACGGTGACTCAAGTGCCCTCTGTTATGTATACAAAGCTCGTGGTTCCAGAAAGACCTGTCCTGCAGTTTTTAAAGTGTTCATTTTATCTAACTTGGACAGATTCATGTCCAAAAAAGGGGCTTTGGACCAAGGGGTTCCTTTCTCCATAATGTCTTTAAATCACGGGGACTGCTGAGTGCCTTCGGGTGGGAGTTGTGACATGTTTCCTAGCGAAAGGCCTAAAGCTGTCCTAAGAGTGAGCTGGAAATGTCACATTCTTTTTAGAGGTGAAGCACTTATAAAAAAGATCCTTGAAGACTCATATGAGTTTTGAAGGGACAGAGCTGGTTGGGCTACACATGAACCTTCTGGGTAAGGTGCACACCGACAAGTACACACAGGTATGTGTATTGAGCTATATTAAGGAAAAAACAAGTTTTGGTTCTACCAAACTAGTGTTGGTAGAAACATGAAGAAGGGTTATTTGATTGCTCTGTTGGCAGCTGGATAGTTCTGACACAATCCCAGTGTGATTTGTTAAAGCTGTACCTGTAAAAAGCACAGTGGTTTCACTGGGTATGGCCAAGAATTTGGTAAGGGATCCACACCAGCCACCCTGCTCAGCCTTTGACCCCCAAACCTTTCTTCTCTAAATGTGTACTTCCCTGTTTCCTGGGACTTCTACACAGGAACCACATTTTCGTAGAAGATGGGTCTCTGAGTATGTGCTAGTGGTATCGCATGTGCAACTACTTTGTCCTGGGTTTTTGTGAGCAGGCAAACAAATCCCTACACCTTTGGTTCCATAAGCAAAATGCATGTGGGTTTTGAGGAGTCTGTATTTCAATTTTAGTTTAGTTTTTTTTAGATATTTATCAAGATGTATCTATACATAGAGCCTGAATTCTGCTGAAATATTGTCTATATAAGATTGGCAGCTTGTCCCTAACTGGACTCATTAGCTAAATAGAATATTGTAAGATTTGAGAAAATATATACACGGGTTATAGGGAAACTTAAGCTCGGTAGCCATTTTTAATGTTGCTTTGTTTTACTTTTTGAGGGCATTCTGAAATTCAAAATAAATGAGGGAATTATAGCCTGTGAATAATTTTTCAAATTTCCAGTGGATATAGATCTATATAAATTTGGTAAATGTTATATTACACAAGAAAATTTTTATTTTTTTTAATATCCCACCCTGCATGTGTACTAGTGAGAACTTGTTGAGATAACAACTGATTGAATTATATAATTGCTCAACCCTTAGCTCAGCTTTAAACAAGTTATAAATTCAGATTTAAATTATTGCTTTTAACAAACAATTCAGGCAGTTAAGTAGAATATATTAAGCAAGCAACAGCAATTATTAAATAATTGTCAACACAATCCTCCTAAAGTATACTGTTGTTTATTTTGAAACCTTATTAATTTATAGTAGATTTTCCTCTGTATAATGATTGTATTGCTAAAATTACAATCTTCTCAAATACATTCAGGAAAATACAAAACCAGTGCATTAATAAGAATTCCATTACTCATTTACAGCATTTTAAGTTAGCTATATAAGAGAAAGTATTTCTTAAAACATGTATCCAAATAACAGTCATTTTGCAAAGGAAGAGGTCTCTGTGGGTAATGCTTTTCCTTGTCATTTTCCGTAATTACTTTTTTGCTTCATAAGGTTTCGTAATTGAATAATTCAAAGAGCTACATTTACAACACAGATGCTTTAGATTTGCTTTTGTTGCCATGTGAATGTTGAGCATTTCCTTCAATATTGGGCATTTTCTTTAACATTTTAGGCGTAAAATGAGGAGAAGGCGTACATTCACATAATGGACAAATTATGAGTCATAAAAGTCTGAAGTTGCAACAACGAGCAAAAGTGCAAGGCAATAGACCTTTTGAATCTTAGAAATGTTGTTTGTAAGAAGTATCTAGAGACCATCCAGTCCAGCCTCCTCCCTGAAGCAGGACTATCATCGATACTGCAACAGGGTACCTTCTTCCAGGGTTACACTACGTTCTCCATTGTAAAATGTTTTCCCTAATTCCCAGTCTGAACCTCTCCAGTCACAATTTGTGGCCATTTCCCCTTGTTGCATTGTCTCTTCTGAGAAGAGTTTGTCTCCATCCTCTCTCTAATACTGGCAGCAGTAGAATTTCACCAGTCTGCCTCTTAGTCCAAGCCCAGCTTTCTCACTAGGCCATGTGCTGAATCACTCTGGCAATCCCAGTAGTTCTCTGAAGGATTCCTGATAGTTTTTCAACATTCGTTTTGAATTGCTGATGTTTCAAAGCAGTATTGCAAAGGCAGATTCAGCAGTACCTTGAAGAAGGCAATAATATTTTCCCTAGATGTGCTAGCTGTGTAGTATAGCCCAGAATTCAGTCTGCTCTACTTGTGAAAGGAGACAGCACCAGGCCCATATTCAACCTAGTATTCACTGTAATATTCATTTCCCTTTTATCTCAGCCTGTCAGTTCCCAGGTACAGGGTGATTCTGTTCCAAGTATAGCCTTTTGCATTTCTCACTACTGAGCTTCATCAAAAGCTCAGACCTAAAGTTCCCTGTGAAGTGAAGCTCTGCTGTTTATTCTGTCGTTCCCCATAATTCAGTGTTGTCTCTAAGTGCATTGCAAACATCCACGCCATGGATGAACACGTTGAACATGGTTGAACCCTGCACCATCCTCTGGAGTACTCTTCTCACTGTCATCTTCCAGCTGAGCATTATGATTTTGGTTAAGGCCACTGAGCCCAGGTGTCCAGCCAGACTCCAGCGCAACTGCTAGTCCATACCTTGTATTCCAAAGGAGAACTACAAAACCTGAAGCCTTACTGAATTCAAGGTATGTCTTATGCACTGTACATTTCTTATCCACAGCTAGGCAGTCACCACTGCTCTCCCCACACCCACAGAGGCAGAAAAAAGTATTTCTGTTTGCAAGGCCATGTGATATCTGTACCAGTGAACTAATCCAGGGTAAAACTATGGAGAAAAGTAGGTGTTTTTTTAGGCTAAATCAGTTCACTATTCTCTTTTCTATCAGTACTTGTTACCAAAACTCAAAGACTGGTGGAAGGTCAAGGCTGTGACTCAGAATTTCATGACTAGAAGAATGAAATAAAACAATATGACAAATTACCAGTTTCTCAAAAGAATCATGGATGGATTGGGCCACTGGTTCAGCTGGCTACTATTTTAACCTACCTTTTCATGTAATTTCCTTGCACTTTAGAGGGATGAGAATGAGTTCCATATGTGCTTTGCATTCATGCAAGAACACAGACTGTCACCCGAGCAAAAGTCATTAAAATTACCAACTACACTAGAAATTATTTTGGAATACCAGAGTTTTATAATTGTAATTTATCATCATAAAATATAATGACTGACTATTAGCCAGATAGCACTGAGCTGGGATCCCTGACCAAACTACATGAGGAGTCAAATTCTCCTTCCTACAGGAGATTATTATTAAAAGAAAAGATCAAAAAAGGAAAAGCCACCAAAATAGAAGTGCATTATTTGGAAGGTAATAGAAAATAGTCTTATGTCTGAGAGAAATGGCATATTCTTTTCTTGGAGTATATGTAGCTTCACAGATGACATTTTTGGCTTCTCTTGGCCCACACACATGCAACAAAGGAAGAAAGTGTGGAGGGTAAAGGTTTAATTCACTCAAACCAGTCTAACAGAAAAGCTTTAAAATAGTTAAATGTATTTCTGAGTGTTGTGGCTTTCTTCCAAGCCCAGAAAAAAAGGTTGTGATATTTTCTTTCTCTCCTTAAAAGAATGAGATATGGAATGTTTGACCTTGCTCGTTCTCCCTCTT
>VZRL01000319.1:192140-203904 GCA_013397895.1 Origma solitaria | reverse complement strand
AAAAAAAAATCTCAAAAAATCTCAGACTCATGAGAAATAGCATTTTAAAGCAGAATGCTTGTAAATTTTGGGAAGGTTTTCTTATTTACATAATTTTTCAGTCTAATGTATACTTTTGATTGTTTTGGGGTGTTAGATATTAAAACCAACCACAATGGAAATGGAGAGAATAAAAAAAGAATTAAAATACTTTTATGCCCTCATCCAAAGCAGAATTTGCACACATCTTCCTTTCTAGAGATTTTTAATTGAGGGGTCAGGCAGTCAGCTTTGTCACGTTTCACAGGCATTTTATAATATATCCTCAACTGCCTCTGAATACAGAATGAGGTTTTTTTGAGATCTGTTTTAGTTCATATTAATTGCTTTCTGTTTTGCCTCAAGTTATATAGTTGGTGGACTTATTATATGGATGTAAATGTTTATTAATTGTTCAATAGCTTTGTTTGTTTGACCCTGTGTCATTTGTGTTGGTCTTTGAAACTGAAATAAATTCTTGTAGGTGCTGAGTGAGCAATGAGTTGTGAGAGGGCAAAGGACTGCTGAAAATCTATTGTCCTTGGCCTGTTTTCAAATGACAGCTCTCTTTATTGACCACACATTTTTCAAAGACAGAAGTGCTCTCCCATTTTTCAAAGTTCCAAGTCTTCTGAACCTTAAAACAGGCTCAGATTTCCAAGTGAGAGCTTTTGAAAATTTAAGGTACTTTGTTTTATCCAAATGCCGTACAAGTATTAACAGATTTACAGATTTCTGTACCTGAAAACTTCACCTGAAAGATGCTATAAATGGATTCATCCTTGCTCAAATGAATGTTTAGAGCAAATAAGTCATAGAGAAGTTTTTTAACTATACAGGAAATCTGATTTTGTGCAAGAAAGAGGATAAGACTGTTCAGTGGCTGAACACAAACTCCACATACATGTGAGAGAGACTTGTCAAAGCCATGTCATGAGATAGTTTCCTCTGTTATGATGAACTTTCAATCACAATGTGATAGAGCTGCCCAGTCTGTGGACCAGTTAATATTACCTTATTTAAATTAAATAGAACAGTTCATTAATAGAAACTTACTCACAAGTGTTCATTACATGGCTTACCAGAATATGAGAAAAATTATTTGGTTTATAAAACTTACTATCAAAATATATTTCTTAAAATGGTTTCTGCAAGTATAGGTGAGTGCCATCGTTTTCTAGGTAACAGAAAATTTTCTTTCTCTTTTGAAATTTTATTTGGCACATGGAAAATGTTTCTGATCAAAACTACCCTTTTGATCAAGAAAAATGTTAAGTTTTGTTAGCCAGAAATTACAGGGATTTTACTGTAATGTCTAATAAAAATTTCCTGTTTTCAAGCAGCCAATATGTTTTGAAGGTTTTTTCCTTATTTTATTTATTTTTTACTACCACAAATATTTTAATCTGTTAGGAAAAATTAAACCACATACAACTAATCACCTAAATATTGAACTGTCAGTGTAATTCACTGTGTCTAGTAATTTTTTGCAATTTTTTGTGTAATTAGTTTTTCGAGTTCAGTTTAGTTTATTACATCATTCTTTTTTTATTCTCATGCGACAGCAAGCCTGTTTTGTGTTCTAATATTAACCTGACATAAGTAATTTAAACAAAAATGTTTTATTTAATGAAAAATAAATCTTTGGTGTTAGATCCAGCTAAGATGTTGACATATATAACCAACATACTGTTAAGAAAAATTGCCTTTGTTATAAGAAGAATTTAATAAATAAGTTATGTATATCTGTGGCTTAGTGTTAGGGCAGATGATCCTTTTTGTATTTCCTAACGTAGAATTTTATTTTATGAGGTATTTGTGCCTAAAACTACAGAATGCAATCCATGGAACAGATCAGAATCTTAAGATCTGTTTGAATCTATGATGAGGCCATACTTTATCTCATTTTTAATGGAAAAACAGTGACATTACAAATCAAATTAATCTTATCATTAATTATTTGATCATAACCTCCCTTTTCAATCACTTAGTTTCTAATTCACCAATTTGTCTACCTTCATAAGTATATTTGTGTTCAGTCTGTGCAATCACTATGATTACAGTACTACTACATGGGTCAGGCGTAACTGTAGGTGCATTACCTTGGTTTTTGTCTCCTCAATATTATTTATCATTTTCTTACCCACCACTGGAGTAAGGGGAGTGTTGGCACATCTATACTTTTGAACTTAATATCTAAATAAAAGATGAATAAGAAGCTGGAATTCCAATTACTTACAGACTGGGTAAAATGATCTAGTATAAAATAAAGCACAGAATGTAGCATATATTTCAATTTTAAGACAGAACCAACAGACACACTAGAACGTGTGAGTATGTGGAAAAGTACTATTATTTTCAGTAATGTAAACTTGAATCCCACTTATATGAACACCTGTTCTTGCTATAGTTTCCAGCTTAATGAGTTTAGGGAGACTTGTATCTCTGAACTGAGAGTAGTTCTATCATTTTGACATTTAATTTTGTTTGTCTTTTATAAATGTCTTATAAAATAAGAGAATCATTTAGCATCTGTTATGTTATCTCCTAACATCTGTCTCCATTAGCCACTGTTAAATATATACACAATACATTAAAATTCAGTTGATTTTTCTCCTCTGAAATCACAAATAGGTTTAATTATTGATGCAAAGTTCTTACCATAACAATTGCTCATTGAAGATTTAATGAGTTCTCACATTTAGACTGGTTTACCAAGGGATCTGTCTTTTTCTCTTACAGCTATGAGGGAATATTTAATAGCTACTTCTTTACTTTGTTTGTGCCTATTTAGAACCCTTTTTTTTTGTCTTCCCAGTGTTTCCATATAGCCATTCCAGTAAATGAAAAATGCAATAGGGTACATTGATGTATTATTAAGAAAATATATATTGGAGGGGAGTGACAGCATTTTAAAGAAATGATGAAAACAAGTTAGAAGAACTGAGAAAAGTGAGTATAAATGTTATCCTAGAGCAACATAAAAGAATATCAAGCTGTATAGCTACATTCTGCCTAAGTAACATCAGGATTAAATAGTTGTACACATACATAAATGGGCTGAATCCATGAGTACAGTAGTTGCACTGTGAATTGTCAAAGCTGAAGTCAAAGTTCTTGGGAATATGATTATGGTCCTTATGCTTAGTTGATTGGACATAAAGATACTAATGAATCTTTACTTTTATCCAATTCTCACTGGGAGAATGTTGGGTGGTGGTGTGGTTTGACCCTGGCCAAATGCCAGGCACCCACGACATCTGCTCTCTCCGCTCTCCCCTGCCACAGCTGGGCAGAGGAGAGGAAAAAAGTTAGCATACAAAGGGCTCGTGAGTTGAGAAAAGGAACCTGGAGAAGATGCACTGAGGGCAGAACAGGCTGAACTTAAAGTTGCAAAGTGATTTATTGCCAACAGAGTCAGAGGAAGATAATGAGAAGTAAAATAAAGCCCTTAAAACCACTGCTTGGCCCCCTCCCCCCTCCCTGCCAGCAGCACAGGGGGAAAGGGTATGGAGGTTTGGTCAGTCCATCCCCAAGATCTCCTTCTGCTGCTCAGGGAGAGGAGTTGCCCTCTACATTGCCGTGGGGTCCCTCCCACAGGAGACAGCGCTCTGCAAACTTCTCGGGCGTGGGTCCAAATCTCACGAGCAGCAGCCCACCTGAACCTGCTGCAACGTGAGCATCACCCCATGGACAGACAGTCCTCCCAAAAGTGCTGTGACATGGGCCCCACCTCCACAGGGTGCAGACCTCCAAGGCCAGGCTGTTCCATCTCAGGAGCAAGGCGTTTCTCTGCTGGGATTCCCACTGGATCACAGCCTCCTCCAGGCATCCACCTGCTCTGGTGTGGGCACCTCCCCACGGGCTGTGGGGGGTTCTCTGCATCCCCCTGGACCCCTTGGGCTGCAGGGGGATCACCTGCTCCCCCATGGTCTTCATCCCGGCCGGCAGAGGATTATCGGCTCCAGTGCCTTGAGCACTTCCTCCCCCACCTTCTCCACTGACCTTGGTGCCTCTATATTGTTTTCCCTCACATATTCTCACCTCTCCCTCCTCCTCTGGCTAAAAAGAAGTGCGTGCTCACATTGTTTGGATTTCTTCTTAAATATGTTGTAACAGAGGCATAACTAACATCTCTAATTGGCCCAACCTTGGCCAGCAGCATGTCCATCATCTTCAGAGCCATCAGAGATTGGCTCTGCTGGACATGGTGGAAACTTTCAGAAATTTCACACAGGAACCGTCTTTGTGGTTCCCCCCTGCCACTAGCAAAAACCAGGCCAAGCAAATCCAACAAAGGTGGGAATAAATATTATCATTGACGATGAAAGAAGTCGTGTACATAAATGTTCATTCAGACCCTGAACACTTCAGATCCCAAACAGTTCAGCAATCTGAACTATCCAACTTCTTGAGAAAGAGATTTAGATTAAAAAAAAGAGGGAAAAATATTAATTTTACATTAATCCAAACCTAGTTTTACATTCATCCAATTACTATATGTTTTCTATATATTATACAACTAAATCATATATCAGTTCACTGCCAAAAATTATTTGTTCCTGAATGGAATAAAAGCAAACTGCAGTGTTGGAGATTATTAATTTGTTATTCCAAGAAAATCCGCATCAAATATTGCCAGAAGGTACATAGGTGAGTCATATTTTCAATGTTTTTAATATAATTTGGGAAATCTGGTTTAATTTTCTTTCTATTAACAGTTATTATTTTGTTACACACTTTTGTGGATTCATGCTGGCTGGACACCAAGTGCCCAGCAAAGCCACTTTATCCCTCCCCTCCCCAAATGGACAGGGGAGAGAAATTAAAATGAAAGGCTTGTGAGTCAAGAACACTCACAAATTACAGTTGAGGCAAAACAGGATTGACTTTGGGAAATTAGTTTAAATAACTACCAATTGAATCAGAATAACATAATGAAAAATAAAAACTAAATCTTAAAACACCTCCCCCCTACTCCTCCATTCTTAGGCTCAACTTCACATTTGTTTTTCTCTGCATTCTCTTGCCAGTAGCGCTGGGGGACAGAACCTGGGGATTGCCGTCAGATCATGACATTTCTTTGTTGCTCCTTTCTCATACTCTTCCCCTGCTCCTGTGTGGTGTCCCTGCTATGTGAGACGGTCCTTCACAAACTGCTCCAGTGTGAGTCCTTCCCACAGGCTGCAGCTCTTCGTGAACTGCTCCAGTGTGGGTGTTTCCCATGGGATCAATCCTTCAGGCACAGGCTGCTCCAGGGTGGGTCCCACACAGGGTCACAAGTCCTGTCAGCAAACCTTCTGCAGTGTGAGCTCCTCTCTCCATGAGTTGACAGGTCCTGCCAGGAGGCTGCTCCTGCATGGGCTTCCCATGGGGTCACAGGGTCCTTTGGGCATCCCCCTGTCCTTGTGTGGGGTCCTCCATGGGCTGCAGGTGGGTGTCTGCTCCCTCGTGGTACTCCATGGGCAACAGGGGAATCTCAGCCCCTCTCCATGGGCTGCACATGGGCTGCAGGGGAATCTCAGCTCTGGCTTCTGGAGCACCTCCTGCCCCTCCTGCACTGCCCTGAGTGTCTACAGGGCTGTTCCTCTCATGCATTCTCACTCTTGTCCTCTCTGGCTGAAGCTGCTCCTGTGCAATTTTCATCCCTTCTGTAATACACTATCCCAGGGCTTGACTTGGGCCAGCGGTGGGTCTGCCCTGGAGCTGGCTGGTATTGGCTCTGTTGGACATGGGAGAAGCTTCTGGCACTTTCTCACACCAGCTACCCCTGCAGCCCCCCCACTACCAAAACCTCGCCAGGCAAGCCCAATATACATTTAATATATTAATTGTTCCGTATGTCATCATGCAAGCAACAGATTTTGTTTCTTTGGAAAGTTAATAATTTTAACAGTAGTTTTTAAAAAAGAGACAAACTTCATACATTCAACATTTTACTTGCAGATAAATCTGTTATTTTTAATGTAATGTTAGTTATATGAGCATATTTGTTCAACAGTTTATTCAAGTGTTTTGTACTGGTAGGCGCTTGGCGTAGTGTTTGATGGGTCTGTTTTTTTAGAATACATTCTCTAATTTCTACAGCCATGTCCATATTTCATGGGCATATACTCCTGACATTCAAGCTTCTCCTTGATATTTCTGAACACACAACTGGAGGTATACATTTGACATCCTGACTGGACTTATGCGACCTTTCACAAGTGATTTAAAAATTTTTGATTCTAATTTGCTATGTACACCATGTGATTTTTTAATTTGAGCACCTAATATGTTTTGTTTGGAAAGAACTCTGAAAACATCTGACTGGAAGAAAAGTTGGAAATTGTTGTTGTCTTTATATTTTAATATATTTTGATTCTTTCATCTGCTGTCCCTAACCTGCATCTCCTGATGAGCTGATGTGCCCTCTTCAAAGATTACCTCAAAAGTTTCTTTTTCTACTTTCCATCTTTTTTCTTATTGCTTCTCTATAGACCATTGCGTTGTAGTTACTTTCTGCTATAAATAAGTAATGTTTTCATGTAGCTGTACTTTTCCAGGAATATATCTAGTTAATGACAAAGTATATGCTCATCTAAGATCACTAAGGGTCATTGGCTATTCCCATGTTTATTGTTGCCTTGTCATATAATAGATGGTCATTATGCACTTAGAAGGAAAATCACACATATTACAGCTTGGGGAATGTGCTTTACTCATTTTTTTAACCCCATAAATAATGCAGATGAGCTTAAATTTAGCAGGAGAGTCCTACCTAGATTATATTACCATATCAAATGAAATACATTGTTTATTTAAGTTTAAAATTTTAAATCTGGTGGAGTTCAGCTCTGTTTACCAGGATGGGTCGTCTTCTCAATTTGGCTGTTCATCAAAACCAGTGTATTTACTCCATAATATGTAAGACTTCTCTGTGGTTTGCCTTTGTCTCTAGTAACTTACCAGTCAGGGAAAATGCAGCAGTATTTTTTTTCCTAATATGAAATAATTTCCACTCCTTGCTTATTTCTTGTAAGAGCCCTGTTTTCTTGTGCTGAGTCAAAGAAAAAGCAATTGACAGTGTAGTAGATGCAATAGAGTTCATAGAGTAACTCAAATGGTGCTGCACTTCAATTCCTCCAGTGATTTGGAGCCAGTTTTTTCCTCATTAAGGATTATATCAGATATTTCTTCATTACGGATTATATCAGGTACTTATTTACATACAGCAACAAATATTTGTGAGATTTTATGTCTTCATGATTCTTCTGTTCATACACAATTGAGGCAACCAGTGCGTACCCACCAACTTTACACTTACATAATTTTCAATATGTCAAGAGAGATCCTGAGTGGAAATACTAAGCAGTAAAGAGTTTTCTTCTATCAAAAATATATAAGGACTTTTGAAAAATACACGGATTTCTTTGGGTAAAAAAACCCAACGATGCATTCTATTCTCCTAGAAGAAAATTTTGACAGATATAAGTTAGAATTCTATGTGACTAATTGGCTGGCTGATGAAATTTCTAACTACTTCAATGACTTATATGTCCATGTTAAGGTAGTTGGATTTACTCAAACAACGTATTTTGGTATACCCAAAATTTGGTTGGGTATAACTGAGGATGAATAATTTCATCACTAAATATTTTGACTCAGAAATCAATAACTTCAGGATTTTTTTTTTTTCATTCAAACAAAATTGTTTGGGTCGGAAGGCATCTTAAAGATCATCCAATTCCAATCCCCCTGCCATGGGCAGGGACACCTTCCACTAGAACAGGTTGTTCAGAGCCCCATCCAGACTGGCTTTGAACACTTCCATGGATGGGGCATCCACAACCTCCCTGCGCCAGTGCCTCACCACCTTCACAGGGAAGAATTTCTTCTGTATATGCAACCTAAATTTCCCCTCTTTGAGTGTGAGGCCGTTTACCCTTGTCCTGTCACTACAGTTCCTGATGAAAGGGCAGCTTCACTGTTGGCCCCTGAGACACTGGAAGGTCGCTCTGAAGTTTCCACTCAACCTTTCCTTGTCCAGGATGGACAGCCCCAACTCTCTCAGCTTGTCTCCATAGGGGAGGCGTTCCAGTCCTCTTATCAATTTGGTGACCTCCTCTGGTCTTGCTCCAACAAATCCACATCCTGAGGAGGGCCTGTTATGATATCAGCTGTGCAATGCAGCCATTCATTCAGCGCTTCTCATAAAAAGAGGCAACACACAAACAAATTTGTTATCCTTTCTGCTCTTACACTTGTTGTGACTTTTGTTAATTGCTTCTAAGGATTTTTCTAGTTTAGCACAGCATTATATTTCTTATTAATATATTGATGTAATTCCTTTATTTTTCTGTTGCTCTGAGTTGAACTTAGAAGGTGGCTTCCTTGAATGTTCTTTGAGACAGGAAAATTGCAGCAAAATGCTCAAATGTAAAATCAAACAATGGCTCATTTTAGAATTCACTTTAAAACCCTGATGACTTGCACAAAGAAGTAAATGTGAGGGAAAGAAGTGAGCTGTTGAAAAGTGTATAGGTGGAGATAATGGAGACCAAGTCAGATTTTCCTAGAAATAGCATTGTATTAATGAAAGGCAAAATTCTGTTATAAGCAACTGTCTTCTTTTGTGGTGAAAATGTGCTCCTTTATAAAGTCCAGGTAATAAAATACCTCCATTTTAAACTCTCCTTGAAAATTGGCTTTTTGGCATTAAATATAGGGCAGAAGATGCTGGCAGCAGAAGAGGAGTTATCTAATATTTTTAATTGTTATTTTCTCTAAAGAGTGGTACTGGTACTTATTCAAGTGTATCACAACACTTCATGTTACAACCAGCTGTGGTTTCATCTGTAAGTATTAAATGCTGTGGTGTTTGTTTTAGTCCCCTTAGATGTTAAATGCATGCGTATTTTCCCTGGATAAAGCCTTCTTCAATTTGCAAATGTTCTTTCCTTTTAAGATTTGGGTTCTTGAGTCAATGTTTTAGTTGCATAAAACAACAGACTTCCTGAAATAAGACTCCAAACAGCCTGTGATAACACCAAAATCAAAGGACAAGGCAGTGCAATGCTATCTTTGACTCACAGTCTGAATTTTTTCAAAGGTTTGCTGAAGATCCAGACCTTTGTGTTTGGAAATTTAAACCTGAGCCATTCCCTGATACTGTTCTGAGCTTACTCAAATTCTGTGCTAGACTACTAATACTCCTAATGGAAAATTAGGCCAGTTTTTGAAAATTCAGTTGCTATGACAACTAGTCATTTTCAAATAACCTTGGGGAATATGAAAAGCAGTAAAATGCATGTAATATAGTTCTTAATTAAAACTATTCCTTGAAATAATAATTTTTGCAACATATTTAACTCTAACTTTCTTTTATTTATTAGTATTAATATAAGAATTATGGTGCTCTTTTAAGCTACTGACTTAATTTTTATTTTTCAGACATAATTATTTGCAAGTGAAATGAAAAAATGCTGAAGGATTCAGAGAAAAAAAAAAGTTGGCAAAATCTTCTTTATAAAAGTAGGGTTGTTTTATGTTCAAAATGTGTGGCAGGCTGCTAAATAACAATGCAGTAAGGCAAATGTTGCATGCAATATTTGCCACTGTGCATGTTCTGGTTTTTCACAGTGAGAAAAACAATTTCTAATGAGGAATACATGGAGAACTGAGCTCCACAGTCACTTAACGTTTGAGGTCATTTGATGTTCAACACTAAATAGAGGTAAGTGGTAATTTTAAGTGTATTGATAACATTCACATAGATAATTTTTGAAAAGAATATTTTTTTAAATTTAGTTTTAAAAATAGTCATATATGGTCATACTGGGAAAGAAATACAGAAAAACTTGCTATGTGTTTGTCATGTTCCACACATAGAACTGCATTCACTTTAAATATGGGCATTGAAGGTTATACATTTGATTGAAACGAATTCTTAGGCACCCTGGAACAGTCAAATTTAAAATAACAATGTCATATTACTTTCAGAAATTAGATTGAGTTAAAAACTCTTTCTTTTATCTTTCTTCAGTTTTCCTAGGAGCCATGACTATGAATTTTAATTTGCTACACAAAATAATAGGCATCAAATCAGACTTAGAAAAGTCCTTATTTTCATATGTTTTTGAAAATATCAGTCTCTTTAATGAGAAAAAGACCTTTCTCCATGTTCATTTTGATTTCAGTTTTCCTTTTGTGTAGAAATGTGTCAATTCTTCTTCCCACAATATTTATTGAAATACCTAAACTATAGAGCTATCAAAGAAAACACCCCAGATTATTCATGTTAATTTTGCACCACCGCTAGATATATGTAATTTAGCGTGACCTAGGTATCAGGGCCCAAAGTCCAATAATCCAAGAATCTGAGAGCTGTTTGGAAACAGCACTGACGCATTAAAGTCAACATTAAAATCAGTTACAGACAAATGCCAAGCAAATAAATTTGTGACACACTGCAAAATAAAAAAAAAAAAAAAAGCTGCTTGACATCAGAAATTCAGTCAGCAAGGTTGTATTTCAGATTTGTAAAAGAACAACTCCACTGAAACTGGATGGAGTTAAACTGAGTATGCTATACACTGCTTTCCCATATTTGGGAAAAAAGATATGCTGCTTGTGTGCTGTTAGAGTGGTGATTGAATATGTAGTGTTGAGGTTTCTGATGAAGTGCAGAAAAACACATTCAGGTAATAGACATGATGCTCAAGATGAAGAACTTGGAAAAATCTCGTAAAATAACCGAACAGTATATAAACAAAAAAAACGAACAAAACAAAACCTGCCATGCTTCCATATTTGGTTTAATGAGACAATGATAAAAATATAACAAGCAGGTGTTTAGAAAGCATCTATTGTCTCTGCAATGTTATAATCCTCTTGCAATTTTGAATATTAATACTGCTAAGCGTATTTCTGTTAACAAATTCCAAATCACTGCTCACTCTTATATGTGATAAACATGGAAAATAAGTACATTCAAATTCATAAATAAGATTTACTGTATGAATTTTATCTGCAGTAATGGAAGTCATTAATAATTGCCTTCTGCATGAATAAGATAGGAAATTATTATACCAGCATAACTTTAACCTCTGGTTGTTAGACATTTGTAAATAATTGACAAGGAAATTTCAAACAAATATAATAGGTTTTTGTGACATACTGACGCAAATTAGTATTTCATCTCTTTAAAATAAATCCGTGTTTAATCAATCTTGGTAGCAAAATAATGTGGAAAGAGTCTGTATTTACTTGCAAATACTGCATACTTACTACAGACATTCACCTACAGACACAGTACATGGGTAATTTTACTGAAACGTCACCTCCTTTAGAATTATTTGAATTGTGTTGTTAAAGGAAGATTATCACCTTGTTTTTGTTAGTGTTGGATATTTATCAGAAATATATCTCTGCCATAAAAGTGCCATTTCTGTATTCCATGGAATTAAAAATCAACTAACCTGAGTTCAGTGCTTTCGAAACTGCCTTCTTGTTTCTCTCCAGAAAAAAAGGCATTGAAGTTGCCAAAATAATTTGTCCATTCTTAGTCTCAATGATTTTTGCTGAAAACGAAAATAAGTTGCCTGAGCAGTTTTGCATTTCACTGTGTGTTCTGCACCACTGGAAACAAATGCTGCCTTGAAAGAGCTATATCATTTGATTTAGTAGAGCTGGGGAAGGCTCGGCTTGGGCTTCTCTTCATAGCTTCCACTTCAGCCATGATTTTCTTCCATAAATCTTATTTTCT